>JAUZNJ010106559.1:0-20564 GCA_034780135.1 Jordanella pulchra | reverse complement strand
CTAAATCATTAACACAAACCTATTCAAAATTAAGAAATTTGTTCAAAATGAGAATGTTCAATATCCCTTTTACATATAGAATAAGATTAACTGTATTAAACATTAAAAATAATCACTTTCCTCAACACTTTCTTGAGGGGAAAAGATTTGTACTGAACTACAAATCTTAGTAGTCTTTAGTTTTAGATATAGATGTTAGATTAGATCTAGTCTTATATAATACCTTCATTGCACCTTGTTTTTGTCTGGACGTTTGGGGCAATTCATACAAAACAAATTTACAGCTGTATGTAATACAAAAAAAACAAAAACAAAAAAAAGAAATCAGTATATTTAATGACGTTGGATATATAAAACATATAAATTCATAATTTTCCAATCAAACATATTGAAATTATGGGACCTTACAAAATGACAAACTGCACAATTAACATCCAAAGTAAGGAACCAGCAACTTCCACACAACATGAAAAAACTATTTTGTGACAAAGTGGGGAGTTATTATATAAGAGGAGAAAGACAATTTAAAAGAACATTTATTAGGACAACCAAAAACAGTTTCTGTCCAATGGTACGTGGGGTAGACCTAGATGATAAACTCAAACAAACTGTAAATATAAACCAGTTTGAAGGACTGTACACAAAAGAGCTTATTGAAAATTATCTTATATAGGAGGAATGTATCATAGAGTAAGAATGTTATTGACTATTTTCATATTTAAATAACTGCAGATTCAATGATGGACATGCAAGGTTTAGTGTGTGAGTACTAAACAGAGATTGATAATTTTTTGTTGGTGTGTATATCTTTTTGAGACAACTGTGTAAGAAAACAAGGTACATGGCTATTGCCTTACCTTGTTCTTTTCTGTGTTTTTTACATTCATTGCTCTTTAAAATAATATTACTATGAAATTAAAAGAAATTGAAATGTATTATATGGTTCAAATTAGTTTAGTATAATGGGTGCTGTCTGTCTGTCTGTCTGTCTGTCTGAAGATCTATATAAGTTCATGTTATTTTTAAATTATAAAGGAGATATACATGGGTAAACCAAATAATGTGGTAGAGGTGGAACGATTAAATAATAAAAAAAATGTAGGTTTGTTTATTGACTACATCCACTGGAAGCCTTACTTCAAAAATTTTCAGATGAAACTATCTAAAAGCATCACAATTATTTTTATTATGAATTACAAAGCATTACATTTCTGTACTATTCTCTGATTTTATTATACTTAATCTATTGGGTGGAAGTCTGGGGTAACACCTACTGTAGATTACTCAAACCGCTATGCATGCTACAGAAAACAGCCATCAGAATAATTCACAAGGCCAGCTATCATGACCACACTAATATGTCCGTCTGTCTTACTAAAGTGCAAAAGCTACAGTATTAAGAAACAATGCATTTTGCTTGCTAAGTATTTTAGTGGGGTTTCTTCTATAAATTTGTGGGATCAAAGGAAAATCTGTCTAGCTTTCAAGGTATTGTATAAATCACCAGAAATATAATGTTATGCAAAACATAATTAGAACCTCTTTACAAAATTTATAATTCGAGCTGATAATACGACTGAATTAATAATTTATTCCTAGACCTGCAAAGACTGAAGAATAAAACACATCATTTCACATCATATATTCATAGAGAATTACTGTGCTCATTTACTGCTGTCAAATTTAACATTCAGATCACTCATCTATTTTAATTTAAAAAGCACAACCCAAGGCTTTTTATTACTTAATCTAGATCTTTTGAAGCCACAGCTTACAGTGATGCACTCATGACTTTCATTTATTCAGTCAATAACACAATCAATGTCCTCTTGATTTTTTTTAGATTAAATTGATTTAATAATCAATAAATGAATTCAGTGTTGCAAAGAACTCACTTGTGAAATTAGAATTGCGAGATGTCTAAAAAGCCCTATAATATATCAATATAGGTACTATAGGGACAGGACAGCTGAATACATAAATCCAAAATAAATTTTGAAAAATAAATGAAAAAAAATCAACTGGTATGTGTTTTAACATTTGCAGTGATGTAAATGTCTGTATTTTCCCTTAGTGCAGTTAATTTTGTTATCCTCCAATGTAAGGAAATCTGAACAGATAATCAAGGCATATTCCACACATGAAAGCACAAATGCTAAACTCAAGAAGAAATTAATCTTTTAGATGTTCAAAAATATGTCAAGCTTGGTCAAAATTCATTAAGAGTACAGAGCTTTGAGGAAAAAAAGAGTTTTTGGTGATTTGGGTCTTTTTCCAGATGTCGGTTGAGAAGCGCTGTTGAATACTTACATTAAACAGATTCTTTATCTTACAAGGATAAAACTAACATTATTAGGATAACATCAATAACAAAAACATTCAACCTTCTTATGGTCTTATGTTTATACCAAACATGTTTCTAGCTGATTTTCTGTATACATGTGCCAAATATTCAAGTGGCCAACACTTCACACATTTCAAATTAAAGCTTCAACTCAAAAGGGCGGACCTGGATTTTACTGAGCAAGCCATGGGGCTGTGCTAAATGGTGCAGGTGTCCCTGGGTCCAGCAGATCCTGTCTGGATCATGCTGGCTTCCTGTGGTACTTCTGTCTGACCAGGACCAAAAACTGTTTTCCTACTTTGAGGACGGATTGTAACAGAGGTAAAGTAAGGAGGCGCTCTGGAGATCAGACAGGAGCAGCAGGAGATCAGAACAAGAGGCAGCACAGAGAGAACACAAGAGCCCAGCAGAGGCAGCTGCAGGCTGTGACAAGCTCTGCAGCTACATAAGGAGGATAAATGATTTAACAGTCCTTCTAAGAGCTAAATTAAAAAGAGCATTCCTAACTTCATCCTATGTCAACATCATTTTTTCCATCCTCCATTCTGATTAAAAAAGCTTTGTCTTCCCTGCACCCCTTTACCATACACCACAACAACATCCAGCCACTGATAAGAATACTAAACGTTTTTCATAGCAGAGGGTAAAGCTATGGTTTTTGCCACTGGTGCAGTTATGGATTCCTCCCAGTATGGGAATCTTCTGCTAAAAGAGAAAACCTTTCTAAATACCTTTGTTATACAGTTTCCAGTCCAACTTTTGTTCAGTTTTTCAAAATATTTTTTTTGTCAGTAGCTTTATTTATTTTAAAATAATTTTCTCATTTTAATGTTTGCTGAATAAATTCTCTTCAATTATTTGTCTTTAATGACTTTTGATCTTTTTTCTCAAGTACAGCACTTAGAATTGTCTTGCCACTGAATTGTGCTGTATAAATAAACTTGCCTTATATCTGTAATATTTTACACATTGTTTTCAGAAAATGATCCTACTCTGAAGCTTAAAAAAATGTAGTTTTAGGTTTATTCAAACCTAATATAATAATATGTGTATACTCACTATGTGTAACTGGTGCCAGAGGGAACCAGTTAAACACTATTGGCACTTGGCTGTATGCCAACATACTGTAGGTACTTTGAAACTAAGCAATTATGTCAATGAATCAGCAACTGGCAAATAATTAATGGAATTAAAGCAGGTGGCCCATTTCATATAAAGATATTTTAATCCAAGCATTTCTTGATTTTAAAACTGAGAAAGAATTGCAGTTCTACCTTGAGTTAAAGATCCTCTTCCTATACCCAGTGTTACCACAAATTGAGCTGTTAAAGGGGCACAATTCATTGGGACAGCTTCATAAATTTAAATCTGTTATTTTACCACTAAGATCTAACATATAAGATAAATATTTAAAGTTAAGATTTTTTTTACATATTTAAATATGTAGATGTAAGATTTAGATATTAGGTATCTATTTAGATGCTAATTTCTAGATTTAGAAATAGATGTAACATTTATGTAGAGGTATAGGATGTAAAAATTGATAAGAGAAATAAATATAGATTTAATGTTTGACAATAGATTTAACATTTATGTAGAATTTGCCACTAAATATGAGAGAAAAAAAAACTAGACTTGAAGGAAGTGTGGTAAATAATAGAAAAGTGGAATTAACAGTTTTTTGCAAAATTTATACAATCGGTGCACCATATTTTTCATGTGTGGATTGAATATGTATCTAGTCCAATGTAACAGTGTGAAATTATTGATGTGATTTTTGAAAAAAAAGTGTTGCAGACCATCTTCGCACTGCCAATATTCACTGTACATGTAACAGTATATGAAAAAATACCTTATTTAACGCTTGCTGAAAATATTACAATCTGATGTCCCTTTTAAAGCAAATGTTAAAAAGAGTTATTATTTTGGAAAAGAATAAAATGTCAAATCACATCTAATCACTCTCTCCTGACAGAGATATCTTTAAAACAATTTGTGCTCGAATTTTAACAGGTTAGTTGAGAAATGGAAAGATCATTTCAAACACTTTCTTGTGCAGATTTCAGTTAAAAATAGAAAATATTCAGGACTAATCCTGCTACTTGACAAGGTTATTTGACGGAGTAATATGCTGTCATAATTTTAATCAAGGCAATAGCATCCTCTCTGAAACAGAAAAACCAGCGTATGCAGGAATTTATTCCTTACACATTGTAGAAGTTTCTTTACTCACTTAGAAACTTCCTGACACGTCCTCCTTGTCAAGAAAAAAACAAGTTGTTCACTTTTTATGCATTGATGCACTCTAAGTTGAATGGATTGCTACAAACATATGACTGGCTTAATTGCATTGTGTTGTCATTGGAATCAAAATAAAGATCTCATTAAATCTAAACCTGACCAGTGTAATAAATAGAGCCCTTTCTCTACCCGTTTTAACTCCTTTCACCTACACATTTTCATATTGATATGTTTTCTACATGATAAAGGTAGACCCTGCTTCTTCCTCGTCTGACATGTTTATTTACTCTGAACTCACGTTTCATCACGAGAGGTTTTGTGAGATTTTCTATCTGGCACCTGAATTTTTTTGTTTTGAGTACGTGTGCTACGTTGTGCTTGATATTGGGTGTACCACACACTGTACAACCAAACCCGTTATATGTAAGTTTTTTATCACCTAAAGTGAGGTTTTGAAAATCTTGCCATGTGAACTAAGGATTAACTAAAGTTGACAGCCTTACGTCAGAATATTGACTTTCCAAGCATCTAAAGATGCGTCCTTTTAAATGGCTCTCAGCTTTTTCTGTCTCCAGGTGTTGCCCATCAGAAGGTAATTTCCGGACAGATAGATCTTCCTCCTGTAGTGTAGCAGATGGTACTAAGCAGGACATAACGTTGATGTCTCCCTCTTCTTGTCAGCTCGCTAATCAGCTGCTTATGAATTATAATAGATTTCTATTATTCTCAGTTAAATTTATTTGCCTTAAAATGGAAAGAAAGTTTTTTTATACTTGAAACCAAGTGTAACTTTTATTTAAACCAAATAACATTATTTTCCTCATTTGCTCCTCACCTTATCCAGCTAAACTATCCTGTCCAATGAATGCTGCCCCAAGGTTTATCACTTATCCCCTGCAAACCCTGCCCCATGTCATAGGGCTCTCAAATGGATCATTTTTCCCTTCAGGCTCTGGCAGACTGTGGTCGGCCATCACAGGAGCCATTTATTTCCTCTGCAGCATGCTGAGAATAATCTGGAGTGTGCGTGTGCATCATTCTGTTTGTGTGATGGCAGCACGGGAGCAGTTAGCAGAATCATGCGGAACTCAGTTGCTGGCGGGCCAGTGCTAGCAGGAAAGGCGAGGTAAGGTAATGCTCTGTGCAAAAAAGAATCCAGCATGATTTAGTAGCACCGTCAATGAGCCAGGCAAGGACAATGGTTCACTAGAGCTTGGTGGAGAAATAAGGACAGGACTGGTGAGATAGGATGTAGGCTATGAGGAATATCAGGATAAGGGCAGATGTAAAAGGTGATGTAAAAGAAAGGCTGGGGGATTACTTCAAGTATGAGCCTGAGGATATGAATTGGGAAGCAGCCAGCTAAGGCATTTGGTGAGATATGGGAGATAGAGCGAGATTCTTTACGCCGCGGGAATCAGGTGGTGGAACGTTGGCCCATGTTATGGAACAGACTCAAAGTTGGTGAAAGTATCAATCTCTTTTATATAACCTCCTAAATGTTTCAGATTTGTAGTCAGAGTATAATCAGCTCTATGCACTTAGCAGTAGTTCTGATATCAGTCAGAATCATCCACACATTGCTGCTGCTCAAATAAGTACTGTATGATAAAAATTGAAGACAAAACACTAGTAAGAAAAATGTATATCTTTTGGAAAAGTACAATGATACAACGCTCTAATCTTTGGGTAAATGGTATATATTTGAAAAAACTAAAAGGGCCAGAATGATTGTGCAGAGCAGGAATAGCTAATAATAAAAGAATAATGTTGAGGATCCAATGGTGTCTTGCTGGCATAAGGGCACATGTGCATCAAAAAGCTTTCCCATCATTTAATATAATATCTGGTTTGTTTATATTTTTTCTGTCTGTACCTGTTGGCTGATGCTTCTCCATCTTCATTTGTTCACTTATCTAGCCATTGGGTATCTTCCTCTGTTGCTGATGATACAGCTGCTACCCTTGGAAATACCTCATGGGATTCTTTTTGTTGTTGTTTTGCTTCTCCTTTTGCATAATTTGCTCCTTCTATGAGTGTGGTATTGAAGTGGATCTGCCTGTGACTCTGCTGAGTTTTAAAGGAAGCCCAGATTTTTCTTCAAATTATTTGTTTTGGTGTCAACCAAGTAGGATGTCCTATCAACCACAGCGATACGTTGGTCATTGGTCAAACAAGTTATTGGTATGTTTTGATTGTATGAACATTTGTACGGTTCTGCTACAAAATCATTGTTTCCATAAGGAAAAGGAAAAATCTGTTTCGATGAAATGTTATTGCTTTTGAGGGAGATGTAGGTGTCCTTAGTTGGACTGTGGCCAGTAATAAAGGCAAATAACATGTGTAAATTTCTAACTTGCTGAAAACTTCAGTGTAATACTTAAAAAGTCAGTTAAGTTACAGTAAGTACCCATAGCAGTGAAGTACTAAACACTGCTGATGGCATTACCTAAAATTATCTCTTGAAATATTAGAAACCCTCTTAGAGTCCCATCACACTTCTACCTAAACATTTCAATATGGACTTGGCAGAATGACAGACAGTTTAAATTTAACTCTCTGTTCTGTAGATAAAAAGTAATCTATGGCTAATGCTGAAACATAGAGAAAAAGAAACATACATGTTCCGCACTTCAGTATTAAGTAGTTGGGTTAATTCAACAATTTGAGAAGTCTGTAATGAAATACCTGGACTGAAGCAGGGAAAACTCCTCCCAATTTAGTCCAGATTTGTAGAAAAAAATCCCACAATGCCCACTTTTGTTGATCTATGTGCACATTTGTTTTAATTTGTAGTTGTGTTCAAAGATTGGTTGATGTGGTTTGCACTTTAGAGCCACAGTACATGAGTGAAAATTACCAGAAGCACATCAATTAAAACTGCTGCTGCTTATCCTTAAAACTGCTGCTGAGTACATTTACATTGATCTGATCCTTGATGAAACTAGGAAGATTTTTTTTAAAACAAATTGCTTTTTTAAATTATTTAAAAATGCATACTTCCATCAAGTTATTTTAAAATATCTAGTCCGTTATCCTGTTTGCTGCTTTATAATACAAGACGAAATCACAGAAATTACAAACCTACTTTTAGCATCCTGGACCTCTGATCTTGGATCTTTAGTTTTAACATTTCTTCTGGAATTACCCTGACACACAACCGGATCTAAACAAATTATTCCACCATTTTGCAACTAGTGACTAACTACTGACTATTTCTTTTTCTGTTTAGATCTGCACACAGTTTCTGCGATCAAGTGTCCCCAGCTGCCATATTCCCAGTGCAAGGATAAATTCAATTCAGTAAATACTTTACTGATCCTAAACCGATTACTCAAAGACCCCTTTCCATTTCTTTTGGTGTGTTGGCTGGTTGTTTTTTCAATCTAAAGGAAAATTCCTATGTTTTACACCAGTTGGACGTTTTAGTATCATGAATACCTTTCCGGTAGTTGAAAAATACCCTTATGAACTAACAATAACAACTAAAGTTGCTCTCAGCACTGACCGTTTGACTCTGTGTCCTCATCAGGAAGGTCTTTGCTTAAAGAGTGGGTTAGACACAAGAAACATTGCAGTTGTGCGCAAGTCCTGGATTGGTTTGTTTTTGATGGCTGTTAAAGACTAAAGCAAAAAGCAACAATTAGCAATCCATCTTGAACTCTTGAACAGGCTTTGTATCCCAATTTTCCCAAAGCTACTGTTAGTGCACTTTTTAATTAAACGTTATTTCCAATGTGTGACAAAGTGGTTCAGTGTGTGTTCATCATTTTTCCCTTATTCTTATTTCTGATTAATTTATTTCCTTTAGTTGGTCTTGATGCTTAAATTTAAACATTTGTTTGCAACTTTGCTTCACTATCCAGAGTTTGATTGCTACCATCATGTTGCACTTTCCATCCATTTATATGTTTAGGTCAAAGCTATTATTTCTGGACTATTAGTTGAACTTCTTTATTTTGTCTCAAAGTATATTCATGGTATTTTATTTTTACTCACCCTTGTTTGTTTGTGGATCTGCAGCAGGCAAGGAGTATGGGAGGGCCGGCCCAGTATTTCCTGCTTAAATGGTTGGATGATGTGTTGCTGGGTTCTACCAATCAGACGGTTTTCTTTGGAATATTGCTTTGTTTGTTTTTCTTTAAAGTAACTTTCTGAACTGTCTTGTATAACATGGTTTATTTCAGATACAACTCCTTTATTTAGATGAGTTTGTAAATGAAATTAATAATTCTATTCTTGTTTCTCTGTTTAGATTGTGTTTTTTTTTTTACCTCTTTAATTGTGGTTTGATCCACGCATGCAGGTGTGTTGCCAATTGGCTACAGAAACAGGGAGTTCTTGGAAGCTCAAGAGGGTGGTCAGGAAAAAAAATCACCAGACGAATCTGGACCTTGTTGACTTTTTACACACTGAAATTACCATTAATTTGCTTGAACAAAACTCTTTGAGAAGCCACCTAACACAAAATCTAGTTAAGGGGGGTACCAGTGACTGTCAACTGGACAACTTAAACATCTTAAGAAGAATGGATGCTTGAAATAACCAACCCTTTGTCTAAGGCCAGGCAAATTTACATGCATATATGTGTTTAAATAGAACAGCCACAGACAACTCTAAGCAAATCGTTATCCTGTTTTAGAAGAACTTAGGTTTTCAGCACTTTTTCAGTCATCTAGAATTTAGTTCAAGATAAACAGAGCACAAGGTTCTAAGTATGCAGAGTAGACTTGAACCATAAGACCTGTAGTGATGGAGGTGGATTTACTAACAAGTCTGCATTTTAGTGCTAGCCATTCAGAAGGACAAATTAAATGTTACAATACAGCTGCCTATATATATATATATATATATTTATATATACATATATATGTGATATTTTAATTGAACTTTCAAACTTTTAATAATTTTTACTTAAACTTTTAATAATATTCTAATCTACTGACTACTAATCTACTGACATATGCCTGTATTTCATCCTTCTCATGCAGTTTTTAAGGGTCTGTCATTATTGTTAGACACTAACCTGTCTATTCCCAATGTTGTTTAGAGTTCATGAAAAAATTAGACATTGTTAAAACAGCAGAATTTAATTTGGAAAAACATCCAAGCCCATTTTCAAGCCATATGGTTTTCATTCCTGATATGCTTTGTCAGAGGTTTTCTTTCGTTTGATGAGTTCTTGTGAATGTTAACAGGTTGCTTCTTACCTTTTAAGTTTAGGATATTGATTAAACCTTGTAGCTTTATTTTTTTTCTGTGTTCTTCTTTCACAAATATTGCTGCCTACATAACCAGTAAAATGGTTAACAGCAAATGAAGAAGACATGCCTAAAAACAGCTTTGTGTCCATACCTGTGAGACATTCTCCCACTATCCTTGCCTTTTTTTTTGTTTTTAAAAATAAATCCTAAAAAATGCCAAGTGTAAAACTTGCCAAGCAACCATGTCTTTCATTCTGTTCTCTTTGTCATAAATCCTGCTTCTCATGCTGCCCCTGTCTCTTATGCACACACACTTCTACACAACCACACGCAGCATCACAATGTAATCACAATCAAGGGTTCAGCGTGTGTAAATGTCAGGTCATTAGTGGGCTCCTGTCTCCTCTTGTCTAATTGGACATTGGTAAATATAGCCTCCCAGCATTGATTCTTCCACATCCTTTGCTTTCACTTCCTCTCTTCCTCTTTTCTTTCTAAATTTTTAACTAAGCAGGTGAGCATTTTCGTAGAACATTGCAAATTTATTTTGCATTTATCACTTTCATCTGGTTGTTACTGGATTGCATTTACTTGCAAGATATGGTTGATAATGTTTTCTGTTTTGGTTTTGTTTTTGAATTTGACCATTTTAACATTACTGAACACCAGAAATGAGAATTAGCTTTTGTCAATACGACTTGAGTCACACTTGACTCACAAAAGCAACAAACTTGACTCAGACATGAATTAGATTCACACTTAAATGACTCAAAACTCAGATTCTCAAAAACATACTTTATCAAACAGAGTCACATAGTCAAGTTGGAAGGTGCTAATGAATGAAGTTTAAATTTAAATAATTGTTATGGCCACATAACAAAAAGTACATATGGGGTATAGATGATGTTTTGTGGCAGCACCTGCTTGTAACAGGAGTACCATTACATTGTACATCTACAAAAAGTAAGCCATGTACTGCAGCTTTGAATATTTTATGGCAAAAAAATATACAATTATCTTCCCCCTGACATTAGGTTTTCATTTAAGATGATCCCAAAATTTTAAAAATAAAAGCACTTGCTTACTAATTTATTCAGAAAAAAAATACAATAAAAAGGAACAAGTGTTATTTAATTTCTTTTATTTTACTTTGAAGATAAATCAAGATCTATCCATCTAATGATATTATTGTTGTACATCAGTAATTTTAAAAACTAAAGCAGTAACCAAGTGATTTTTTTATCATGAGTTCAGATGAAAAAGATCAAGTTATGATATATTCATGGTCTGAATTAGGTCTCAGGATGATTATTAGAATTCCTTACCTGAAGTTTTCTTTTTTTAGGGAAGTACTTATTCTACTTTTAACTTGATAACATATATTTAAAGTTTTTAGAGATATGTCCTTGAGCCTTTGGAAATATAAGGGATCTAAGGTTTCTTTATATTTCATTATTTTATGACTAGTTTTGCTGTTCTATAAATAAAGGAAAAATGAAAAATTTTTTTAGCAACATTAAATAATTGTCTGGAAGGAAAATTACTAGATCTATAGTTTCCATGCATGCGGCAGGCACCCATCTTTCATCTTTAGTCACAACAGCAGCCAAGAGGGGGCACAATTGTAAAGGACTAAAGAAACACCATCAGGGTTCCAGTGAATGGTGAAATGGGTGTGGATAAGAATGTGAGGAAGAGTGTGTGTAATCCAAGGCACTATCACACCGTGACAAAGACTTTTAGTAACTAAGTGAGTGAGTTATTGGGCACGACAGGAGGTTCTTTACATGCTAAAGAACAGATTGTATCTGTTAACACCTGCCACTGCCTGAGACATTATTACACCTGAACAGACACAGCTAATTATTGAATAGAGCGGGCTGTATGGTGCAGGAATAAGAAAAAATAACGCAAGTTGGACGATCATGTGAAAAAAGCAATGATGTGAGTATAATTTTCCTGCCTCACACAGATGTATGGCTCCCAGTTTATTTTAAGATTAAAATGGAAATGATATGTAGCAAAACCTTTTGATGTATCACTATCTAAGCTTTAGTGTCAGATAGTACGAAGCAGTAAACACAAAGGAAACCATAAACATAGATGAAATACTAATTGTAATTAATAATTAAATATTCACAAAAAGGGCTACATTTGCATGATAGAAATCACATTGGACAAATCCATCTAATGAGAAGTCAATTACTTGAAATTTGTTGTTATACAAGTTAAGGATAATTTTGCACATTGCTGGCAAGTGCTTTTAAATGCTTACCTTAAGGATCTATTCATTTTAACCATGATACTATGATTTTATTGTTTGTTCATATCTGTTATGAATAATACAATTTTGTCTTTTCTTGTTATTGGTTTATTTTTTTAATATAACTTTGTGTTTGCCTGAGAGCTAAAACATTGAGCAAAGAGCAATTTCACATTTCACTCTGCTTTTATTTGATCATAATACAACAAATATTGTAATTTTACTTGAGAACATTTAGGCTAAAAATATAATAGAAATAATTAGAATATATCTAAAGAAAAAAAATCATTATGTAATATTGCTGCGGTCACTCTGAGTGGTCTGTCTGAATCGTTTGTGATGAAAATCTACCTTTATCATCTCTTTTTTTATAAGTGCTGTTGTTAAACTGAGCCAGGAGGAATTTCAATTTAAAAACAAATTTATTAGGACCATCTTTACACCACAGAAAAGATTCCACCACAATGTTAAAAGTCAGACTGACCATCAATGGTATTTGTGTGCCTCTGAGAAGAAGATTACAGTTAACTATTAGTTATCCATAGTGGAGTGTAAAATTTTTCTCACTGTTTTAACAATCTGCAAAATTTCAATGGTAAAATCTCAGAAGTTGATCGAAGTGCTGAGTCCTGAAGAAGAATGAAGGCTTATACTGCTTGTGTTCAGAAGTGAGACTTTGAAGGAAAGAGTACTTGACTCGCCATGCTAGCCTCATAGCTTTGTTACAGCTATATGTACATTACATAACCCCACTACAAAGCATATACTACTACTGCTGGCTTCAACCAAAACAACCTTCTCAAGCAGCTGAAATGATATCATGTAGAATGTGATGAAGTCCCAATGAGTACGATCACCATCTAAGCACAAGAAAAAGATTTTGCACTTTAGCACTTAAGCAGTTTCCTGGGAGACTAAGAGAAGTTGATTGTAGGGCTGCAGTTCAAATGTCATTTTGTCAAAAAGAATTTCTCTCATCATACTTAGCAACAAGCCATATGAAGATAAGTCTACAACCTTGGCAGCTTTCCATTTCCCGTACTAGCAGCTTTTCAAACTTAGAACAAAAAAAGTGGAACGTATTGCTTTTAGTATGTTTGTATAATGTTGAAAATGTAAAAAAATCTTGCAGAACCAGAATTTATCATATTTTTTAACTATCTTATTAAGAAAAACAGCAGGGATTGATTATATTCTTGAACTTAACTGTAAGAAATGAAACCAAATTTCCTGTTTTATTTTAATTGCACCTTTTTAAAAAATCTTTGTAAGACTTCTGAACATCTATAGATGGGTGAAGCTTTGGTATAGGTACCAGATCTGCTCGGGCCCTGAGCAGGCCAGTGATGTTACACTATGATTGGCTGCAAGTTGCCAAGATGGCATCAAACATTGATCCAGACAACGACAATAACACAATGCAGTTGGGAGGAACTGTTTCTGAGTGGTATTGCCATGTTGTGGCCTCAAATTGGGCATTTTGCCTACCTGAATAAAACCAGTGAAAGGAAACTGAAAGACAAATGCACAAAGCCAACAAAACATTAAACATCTTCTCTACATTTTTGTGTTTTTTGACATGTTGGAGTTTAGAATTTTCATTTGATAATTTGTAAAGCATTTTTAATTGAATGAATTGTTATTGTGTGTTTATAAAAATATTTTTGGAGAAATATTTCCAGATATCTGCAAAGCAACACAAAATATGGTCATTTTAAATTGTCAACACAAAATTACTATACGCAGTTTGTGCACAGAAACATAGATAAATCATATGTTGATTTTTTCTAAATCAATTTATTTATCTGGACCCAACCACTTTCTGTGAACCTCTCTGATAAACTGAAGACCATGATGAGTTTAAGAGATCCAGTGAGCAAAGAAAACAAATCAGCCCTTGTCTGTGTTGTGGTTGAGGTGAGTGTCTACTCTGACTGGGTGGGGCCATACATCAAATATGCTGAGTAGGGACTTTAAATGATGTCTCTTTAAGGTAGAGGACGGAAACTGCCTTGTTATCAGAAACAACCCATCTCTTCTTGGAAAAAATATGAGTCTAATTTACTTTTCATATATTTTTCTTCAGGCTGTTGCCTGTTGCCTTGCAGCAAGAAGGTTCTGGGTTTGATTCCCAGCCCGGGGTCTTTCTGCATGGAGTTAGCATGTACTTCTTGTGCATGAATGGATTCTCTTAGGGTACACTGGTTTCCTCCCATAGTCCAAAAACATACCTGTTCGGTTAATTGACTTCCCCAAATTGACCTTGGGTGCGATTGTGGCTCTGTTTGTGTGCATGGTTGTATGTCTTTGTGTGTTTCTGTGATGTCCTACAACAGACTTGAGATAGACCCCAGCCTCTCCACAATCCTGATGGAAAAAACAGGAGGAGATAGAAGGGTATTTTTCTTGATTTCATATTTAACACTTAGATGATGGTATTAACAATGGATGAAGGACAGGGAGGTAAAAAATGGTGATACTTTTTATACTGTAGTCATTTTTTGTAATGCATATGAAAAAGAAAATTGCATAAATGCACTCATTTCATAGAAACTACTTTTTCTTCTACCTGGTAATGCACCATTATTTAGTGCCAAGCACAACACGATGCACTGCTTAAATAAACAGAGGCAGATCATAAAAGAAGTCTATGAAGAGTTATTTCAACTCCAGAAATGGAGCTGTCATATTTGAGGGAAAACAATGAGAAGATGTTGCAACAGGAAAAGCTCTACAAACACTGCAAGTTAAACCATCCATCCATCCTCTTTCTCTTCTTCCACCCATCTCAGCAGTCTGTGGGCAAAAGGCAGGTTACACCCTGGAAAGGTAACAAGTCTGTCTCGAGGCAACACAGAGACACACAACCATGCACACCTAAGGTCAATTTAGAGAAGCCAATTAACCTAACAGTCATGTTTTCGAACTGAGGAAACTGAGGAAACCAGAGTACCCAGGGAGAATCCCAGCATGCACAGGGAAAACATACACACTTCAGGCAGAGAGAGAACCTGGGCTAGGAATTGAAACCAGAGTCTTCTTGCTAAAAAAGGCATCAGTGCTACAATTTGAGCTACAATGCAGCTCGCTGCCCAGGTTAAACCACAACACTGAATATACAGAACTCTTGATGAGAACAGAGGAGGGGTGCGCAGGTACTGTGAGACATAGAGACTAAGTCTCCGACGGAGTCTGTCGGTGCTTTAAACAGGTACAGTGCAGTTACAGAGCGAGGATATGTGGAGCTTTAAATGGGATGACATTACTCCGCAGCAGCCACCAAGGGCTTCAGAGGCCTGTTAATCACTCGTTTATTTAAGTCAGGTTTTTGGAGGCAGGAAAACACAAACATGCAGGACGGAGAATCCTGAGGATAGAGTATTTATATAATTTTGTACATTTAACAAACACGTTTGCTATATTGCACCAGCCTGTACAATCAGACTGTATTTTACTTCGCTGGTAAAAGAAGTCGGTGGTATAAAACATATTTGGGAAGATTATTAAAGAAACAGAATATGTTCATTTTCACATAAAATCTGTTCATTTTCATATAAAACAATTTATTTAAAGCAATTAGATGCTTTCTGGTTCGAGCTAAAAAGATTTACCATTTCCCATTCCTCTTTTGGTTAGACAGAGCTATCGCTTACCCAGAATACATTGCAGTGTTAACAATATGGTGAATTTATAAAAACTAAACAGCTTCCAGTATTTTTACTGTATTTTATTTGCACCGAAAATAGATTTTTCTCAAATAACTTTCATGTTGGGTTTTATTATATGCTTAGCCCACATGCAGAACACCACGACAGGAGAGAGTAGTCAGATTAAGAGGATTTATTAAATTCACAAAAACAGACAGAGCTACCACGAAACCGAGTCCAGGGGAACCAGCAGGCGCAGGAAACAGCAGTAACTGTAGGGGGAAGCAAAGCGATGAGTTCAAGTACTGTGGTAATCGGGAATGCTGAGCGGATAGTTTGTTTTCTTACGGTTAGAAGATTGATCAGAGTTTTGGAGGGTGGCTGTGGTAGTCCGGGGGTTGAGTCTCTTTTGTGGTCCAGAAGCAACGGGGAAGTGCGGTGGGTGAACGGACAAGTCGGCTCAGGTTTGACGGAGACACAGATGAATGTTTGGGCTGCCAGTCGTGGGAACCTAGAGATAATAGTAAGCAACCGAGGAGATGAGTGACAACGAGTGACTAATCTCCACGGCGTCACAAGGGGGAACTCAGGGAACTGGGAAACAGCCAGGGTCTGACCGGTGGATCCAGGATATCCGAAGGATCGCCTGAAGGCAACAGGGAAACAGAGATATCAGTAAACATAAGGCAACAAGGAGGAAACACAGAGACACGCTCAGGAGGCTTTGTGATACCATTACTGGCAAAACACTCGGCTCCGATGGACTGACAGGGGACTCCTCTTATGCACCGACTGATGAGGCTTGATGGGACACAGCTGTGCCACTGAGACCACCCGCACTCCTCCAGGACCTGGCGCCATCTGGTGGTGAAAGCAGGAACAAGGCACACAGGAAAAATCCCACAAAAGAGACAGAGAGCCCCGGAACATGACAATAACTTCAATTGTTACAACTAAATGTGGATCCTAAGGGATTTTGTTTAAAAGCTTTAACCAAAGGATAGTGACAAAGACAAAAAAGAGGTGGTAAAAAATGCATTTGCAATCAAGAATAAAGTTGAAGACTCTTTGTGGGCTGTTTTATGTTGACGTTCCTTTAACCAAGTGATTCTTGTTTAGCAGGTCTCTTAAAAACACACTAAACAAAGTTTAAACCTCTACATTCCTGACTTGATTTGCATGTTATTCAGTGCTGAAAATACCTTGGTGGCTTTTGTTCCATGCAGCATATGATATTGCAGCAATTCACTAAGCGACACCTGCCTTCAGTGCCATCAGTTTTGTCTATGTGTAGAAATATCTTTGGAAGTGGGGAGTAATTCTCATCCCAGTGTGTTTATTTATGTAAAGTTATTTTACATTTCATCCCCAGGCATATGAAGCCTGTGAGATTGCAGGCATTAGTCTAAGTGTATTTCCATTCAAATGCAGGAATTCTGACATATTGCATAAATGACTCCCAGCCTTGCAACCCATAATATAGTCACTATAAAACAGGATTTGATATTGCTGTGGACCCTAATTGCTTGCACAAACAAGGCTATTGCCCTGACACTGATAGAGTCATAACTTGATTACTGGGTTTGCTATTCAGTATCAAATCAATAAGATATTACCATACACTATAACAAATTGTAAAAGATATTGGTTGCACAGATAAAAAAAATCTCCATGACATTGGACCCAAATAATGTATTACTTTTACTGCCTACATGGATTTGAAGGTAAACACAAATCGATGCCATTGAATTTTAGGATTATATTCTGTATGTCTCGGTACTAAGGTTGGTTAAACAGGGTATGCAATAAACATGTGACCTCTACACTCACTGCCTCTTTGGTTAAAATGTAAAGAGAATGAAATAGATAAAATTGAGTTTTATTTTAGCAAGATTCACACTCACAAATGAAAACAAAACTATTTATTGATTTGAGCAAGCACGAGTTATTTTTTCAATTCAATTCTGTTCATTTAAATTGCACCAATTCACAACACATCACCTTAAGGTACTTTACAGATGTAACTCAACCCCATCCATACGGTCAGATTGGTTAAAAGATTTCAAAGGAAAGCCAGCTGAATGCATCAACTCCTTGACTAGACAGCAATCCCTCACACCAAGCATGCATGTAGCAACAGTGGAGGGGAAATAGCACCTTTTAACGGTAAGAAACCTCCAGCAGAACAAGGTTGAGTGTGAGTGGCCATCTGCTGAGGCCGATTGGGGTTCAAGGAGACAGAAGCAGGCTAAAAAGAGAAGCAGATATACAAAAGGTAACTGTTACCTAGCTCCACAGGTGGCCTTGTCCAGGAAATACAAAGATGGGCTCAGAGTCATTTTAATGTCAGGGGATAAAAGAAAGCATATACAGTCTGTTTCATAATATGCATACTTGTGTGTTCTCATTTACTTGTGTGCTCATAAAATTTCATTAGCCCCAGCACTGTCCTAATTCTCAAGAACACAAGACCGAAAATGGACAAAATATCAGATATTTTTCTTGATCTGCCCTCTTCTTGATCTGCATCAGAGCAAAATTGTATGTTCTCCAGACTGGCAGCTGTCCCAGCATACACTGAAGCAGCAGCTTCATGGAGAGCGATTATTTAGCTCAGATTTTTAGGTTAAAAGTTCACTTTTTTGTTTCTATGTTCCAGAAAAGTGCATTTTAAGATCATTTGAGGCGAGAATATCACTATATGACCCATTTACTGATTTAGTGTGTAATTTAAAAATTGTTCCAATATTGAGGGGACCCTGGCAAACAGCAGAGCTCCAAAGCTTGTGTTGCATGCTCCCATTATTCCAGAGTCCATGTCAAGAACGTACTTATAAATTGAGAAATGGATACAGTTAGTCACCATTAAAGGAACAGGACTCCACTAAAAAACAGGCCAAGCTCCAAAATCTATGAACAAAGGTCCAGCTGATATTTCTGTCCAGTGCAGTGTCACAGCTTGTTAGGTTCCAGGTTGGTGGGTCTTTTCTTTCAGATCATCCGGCAGAGGGTGCCTGATGACAGCTGGCTCTTGGAGGGCGTGCCGGCAGGTCCTAACCAGACGCACCTGTGGGGAATTGTCATCTCCTGGTGGTGTATAAGATCGGCTGACTGCCAGCACATCTTCGCCAGAGTGTTTGCCTTAACTGGGAACCTTCTGAAGAGCCATCCACCTTTAGAAGGAATCCTCCAGAGTCAGCTCCCTTATTCCTCCGTGTTGCCGAAGTGTTTCCATCCGCCCAGCCGTCGCCCTTGGACATACCCCCCTTCTTGGTGCCTGGCCTTTCTCCTCCCCCGTTCGGACCCCTACTCCCTCAAGTAAGAGCTTCTGATCCAGTTCTCCAGAGTTGAACTCTTTGAACCTGATCTCACCACGCCTCTCCCTCTCAGTGAGTGGCTGAACCCGGAACCCTTTGAAGCCTAGAACCAACAACCAGATCTGAGCCTTTTGTGATTACCCAAAAGAAATAAATCCTTTGAATATTGACACCGGTCCCTCTGTGAGTGTTTCTGCATGTGGGCTAAAAACGTTAAACCAAGCATGACACAGCTAAACAGGAACAGTCAAGATTAACCCTTTACGGACTATGGGATCGCCGGCGCTCCCAGATGCATACATATTTTTCAAATGCCTGTAGAATTCGAACCACATAAGATAGAGCAATTTTTTTTGCATATTAAACCGTAAGAATTGCGCTTTCTTTTACGACCCTAAACATCCCCCCCGAGTTGCTGTGTGCGCGCAGACGAGTTCACAGATTTATAGTAAAAAAGGATGGGTCCACAAACATGATGTGGCATCCATCACTACTATTTGTAGATCAGCTCGGGTCTGGCCAATCACTTCCTGTGTTGTTCTGACGTTGACAGCATGAAATACTGTGAGAAAAACCGTTTGATTGGCAATAGTTCGTAAAATTGGCTGTAAGTTTGAAACTAAGCTTTGAAAAAACTTCAAATAAATTGTGTTTGGTTTAGAAGGCTTGTGTGCAACGTTTTGTATTGACAACTTTGGTAAATAAAGTTTGGAAACTCTTCATATTTACAAAAATATGTAAAAAAAAATTATAAACGGATGGAGTTCTTGTTATTGTTTTGCAAATTTTCTATTTTTACTCAGTTATTATTGATAAATGGCATACAAACTTGGAAAGGAAGACTTATAAGGATTTTATAGATGTAAAGAACATTGGAATGCTCCTAATAATGACTCTGCAGAATCCAAAAATGTAAAAAGATGCTCATGCAGACCTTTATAATGGTATTCCTAAAAGGGTTAAAGTGTTAAACTGACCCGGAGGACAGACTAGCCTGTCTGTCTTCTTGTGAAACTGTTATCCTTATCAACCGGACTACTCCCTACTTTAGAAACTGTGTGTGCACAGTCGTATTTTGTCTCTGCTGTTTTTTTCTGATAATATAAGATGGGCTGGAGCCAAAGATTGGCGGAACACTCAGTGAGCTGCTTGGAGAAGAAGTTTGCGGGGTCTTCTCCTTTTGCAAAAGTTTCATCATAAAATTCATACACGTCTGTGGTTCTTTTATTGAAGGTTCGAGGAAAGAAAATACCTGTCAGGTTTCTTAAGCAAAGGTTTGATTACAGCTATCTTAAATGCCTGAGGTACATATCCCTGTAGCAGGGATAGATTAATCATATCTAAAATGGAGATGGAAATCAGAGGGAATACTTCCTTAAATAACTGGATCTAACATACAAGTTGAAGGCTTTCTGGTTCTGGTCTGCTTTGCATACCCAGAACCAGAACCAAACGAGGAGAAGCAGCATTTAGTTTCTATGCACCACGGATTTGGAACAAACTTCCAGAAAACTGTAAAACAGCTGAAACACTGGGTGCCTTTAAATC
>JAUZNJ010106548.1:0-20565 GCA_034780135.1 Jordanella pulchra | reverse complement strand
CAGTGGAATTTCTGTCTCTTCAGTAGAGATGGGAACGCAGAGCAAAGTTGATGGGAAAATGATTAGATCTAAACATAGTATATGATAATTCTGTACTATAAACCTGGCAGCACAGAGGTTCCCAAAGTGGGGGTTGTGACCTCCCAGGAGGTCACCTGGTGAAAGGCAGCAAATAATTCTCAAAAAAGTTTGGTATGTGAATATTGACAGCCAAAAGGTATAAAATTAAATAGCTCATATATTTAAGGAAATCTTTAAATCTCAGTGTCTGATGAAGTTAACGAATCTCATTAAATATACTTATTTGATTTATTAGATTATCAAACAATAAAAAATATAGTTAAATATTAAGAAGCACAATAAGGTAATCAGACAAAGTAACAAAAGATACATTTCAAATGATTGATATAATACTTAGATTTAATTTTTTACATATAACTTTTTACTCTATATTAAATGGATAAGAATTGAAATAATATGTCTTTTTTAAAAGTGGTCGGACCGATAGTGTGTCTGACAGTGTATTTTGGAACGAGGGCAGAGGATCACCTTTCAACAGACCAAGAACCTTGAACATACAGCTAAAACTGGATGTTTACATCAGCACAAGAGTCTTAAACTAGAATTTCCTAATCAAATGAATATCTTCTGGGAAGACATGACAATCCATGCATTCTATCCGTGCTATTAGTTCCAAATAATAACAAGCATACGTATATTTTCAACATTTCTAGTGTCTCTATACACAAAGCTTATAAAACAAAAGAATTGTGGGTAAACTTTGTTTGTCCATCAAATTAAATTCCTCCAAGAATAAATTGAAAGACTCCATACATCACAAAATGCAGAAAGGTTCTGGGGGTTTAAAAAAAAAAACAAACAAACAAAAAGAAAAAAAACTTGCGCTCCAGACTTACTTGAGTTTGGGTTTAGAATCCTCTGTTTACCAAGAATTTAATAAAGAAATTAGATTAATTAGGGAAAAACGTAATACTGTCAACCATAAAAGGAACAAAAAAGGATATGTCACTGGTGGGCAGCCTACCTGCACCTATTCCATTCTCCTCTGCAGTGTCTGCAGATAGATTGGAGGAGCAAAAGGTCAAAACTTAAAGCTAATACAGTTTATCAAGTTAACACACACACAATCCTTGTCTGTTGTCCCGTAACACACGGTATGACTGTTTGTCAGTAACAACAGAGCCGAAGAGCCCTGAGGCAGGTACTGCTGCCTAGAGTGAGTCAACTATCCTTCAGTGCTGACCATCACCTGTCAGTGCTGATTGACTGCAGACACAAGAAGTTTAACTGCATTTTTGTCTTTAACAAATGAATCTTTAGATTACTGTCACTGATAATCTCCACCCAGGTTTTCTCCACCTAAGTCTGTTATCCAAAGGCTGAAAAGAAAGAAAAAAAATAACCTACTGAAGCTTCTAATACTAACATGAGCTCATAGCTGAAATTTCAAATAAAATGGAACAAAAAACTTAAAATGTGGATTTTTCATTTGTCTTTTTCTATCTTGAATAATAAGTCAATGCATATATGTATCTTGATTTCCTCAGAAATATTTAAATCCCAGAGGCCTTCCCAGATTAATTGTATTCATTCAGAGATATAAGTCTGCACTAATTAGGTGACTTCTGAAAGAAATGAGTTGAAATGAATTTAATCTAAGGGGTTAAGTCAAAAGAGAATTAATACAAATATAACCAGTATTTTTCAGTTTATTGTTTAAAAAAACAACACAAACCAAAAAAAAAACTCACCATTTTACTTCTACTTCACAAATGATTTCTAGTTTGTTTTGTGTTGAAATGTCTTTTACAAATATTGTGTTTCTTCACATTTTTTCATGTATTTGACTGAAGTTTTTCCAGTTTCTTTGAAATTAAATTCTTTCAAAGTTGTTTAAAGTGTCGCATTTATTTTCAGTAACCCTCATTAGGTCTTTTGGAGAAAAAAACAAGTCCTGTAATTAAGCCTCTCCTGGTACTGAATCTAAACCCTGTTTCACTGCAAAGAAGCTAAGCCAACCTGCATTTTAGGAGAACAGCTAAATGGCAAAAACATGAAAGTGGGTATTGTGCCCTGGCTCCCACTTCCCCAAGGTCCTCTGTGGAGAACACTTGGTGACCTACATTGCTCAGTAACAGCCACTGTACTCCCCAGAGGGGAGGAGACAGGGGCTGCTTAGTTAAAGGAGCGGTCAAACTGCACAGGCAGCATCCCACACAGAGAGCTATAAAGACAATTTATCTATTTCATGCTGACCTTATGCTGCTCTTAGAGATGAAAGAGCAGGTCCCCTGTGATGATAACTAATTTCAGACAGAGCAGGCTGAAAAAAAGGTCAAAGTTCAACCACACGCAAAAACCCAAAGCCAGGAGCCTCTGCTGTGGCGCCAAATGGATATAAAATAAAAAAAAACAGCACAGCAAACCAGCATCATTGCAAATGCACCCTGGTGGCTCTTGAAATACAAACCCTGTGTGTAAATCATGAGGCGAAGTGACAGAAACATCAGCTTCCTACCTTTAATGCAGTTACATGTCTGTTTTAAATAGACTAATTTCAATGTTAAACCTTTAAAAAGTTTGACCTGCACAGTAAAATGTTAACTCTATATGTAAGATATAATTAAAATTCATATAGTCAAAGAAATGTGCCTATTAATATATATGATGTAATCCCAGCTCTTTTCTCTGGATGCTTAAGAAACAGCAAGAAGGATCAATCAATGCATTTCCTAATGTGGCTGCGTGAATCTGCAGCTTTTACAATACACTTCTTTGTTAAAATGTGAAGACTTCTCTGCCTTGTATGTGGATTAAATGGGCTGAAAACACTGGTGCATGCTTACCCCTGAAAAAAAGGAAAGAGAAAGACAAGAAAAAGTTTTTTTCTAAAAAAATGCCGCCATTACTTTTGTCATATTATTCTTTCTGCAGAAACAAACGGAGTACTCACTCATATGTGGCCTCTTCGGTGTCCGACATGTTTGGAGACACAGTACCTACACACCAGAAAGGGTCGCTTCACAACTCTGGATTTACAACAGCAAAATAAAGTCATAAGAACATATCAAACCTGCCTTCATTGCAGTAACTTACCCGGACTGTTTGTGTGATTCGGACAGTGCCCAGTGGGGAATTGTGTACTGTGTTCTTCTCTTTCGGTCCTAAGCTTTTAAACCCAACAGAGGATCACATGGCAGCAAACAGCCCATGACTACAACTGATGGACACATACCTACAAACAGATGGTAGATGGCCTTAACTAGAAGCGTTCCCCAATGATCTGCATTGTCTATTTTTACCTTTTGAAGCTTCAGCACTAAATCACAGGATTAATGTCCTGAAAAAGGTTTCACTGTTTCAGGTCTGACTGACTTGCACATGTTGCATTAAATCCTTATAAACCTGCTCCTGCATGCACATGCAAACAAAGAGGCATGGCTCAAACTCATCTAATTTCGAGGTAAGCAAACATCAACGGTAAATACAATTATTTTAAAGTGAACTTTACAAGCTTCACCTTCTGTTACCTTTCTGAAAGTGACAGTTTTTACCATTATGTAAATCACTTTCACCGCTAAAATATCCCTGGGGTTAAAATGAATAACATATCACACACTTTACTGTCCCAGTCTTTTGTACTTTGCCTTTAATCTCATCTCTGCCCTCACAAGCAATAACATGTTATCAACGGCTGCTGTTATGGCCATGCCAAGCCCTTTGATAGTCTCTCTGTAAGCCTGCATTGGACACTACAGTGGGTACTATGACTCATTTCTGTCATCTGAGCTGAAGCCAAACTATAGCTGAGTTTTTGGAGTTGTTAGGCTGGGAGGTACCCTTCTACTTAACCCTCTCCTTCAGAGCGAAGGCATTCTTCATTTGTAGACATCAGCTAATCCAGGTCTTAAAAACATAAAAGATAAACTGAAAATATATAAGTCTTGTTAAAGGGTTATTTTTCAATTTTCTTTGTTAAAGCATTTGACATTTGTCTAAGGTAGAGGTGGAGAGAGGAAACTTATTTTTTCTGTTATCTTTATAGAGCAACAAAAAAATCCCTTTTGTGTTTAATCTTTGCTAATTAATTTAATAAAGATTACATTAAAACAATATTTTGGACGATCTTAATTTCACATTTACAGGGTAAAATGTGTGGCAATAAGTAGATCATTAGTTAAATATGAAAGGTGAAAGCTAATTGAAAGCATTTAGTGTCACTATGCACAAAGTCAAAGTTTTGGCATGGGATTAGAAGCTATTCAATGTTTCTCTAAAAGGAATGTAAAAGCCAAAACACTTACCAACACAAAGACCTTAACATTTGGAGAAATGGTCTGTAACTAAAGTGCTTGGCCAAAATGGCAATCATTGCATCCGGAAGTAATGTAGGAACCTGCAAGTGTTAAGAGTACCATTTTATCTAAAGTGAAGGTATAACGAAAGCTCTGCAGCAGTGGGAGAGTGGTACACTTCATACAGCAGATGTGAGGTAAGAACTTCATAAATTATTACTTATTGAGTTATTTTTGAATGCTGGGGTTTAAATCTATCAGACTTGGAGGTAAAAACCATCCGCCGCCATTTTTATCATTAATTTTATCAAGAAAAAATACTTATATGCACCGAATTAAATAAATAAGCAGTCAACTTTTTTGTAAGATTTGACCTATAACTGAATGACAACAGTCAATGCATACGAAGTGATGTTGCTTATTTTGAGTCCAAAGGTTAATTTAGCAAAAGGCCACAGAAATTTAAAATTAAACCGCTCATTAAGAGTTTTTTTTTTATCCTAAGATTATCTTTACTTTTTTCTCATGAAACCAAATCTCAGAAGCACTTTTTCAGCCGGTTTTCTCTAAATGAGAAAGAATACCGTTTGTCGCTTAGTAATGTTTGTAAACCGCACCTGATCGGACAAAACAAACAAGAGAAAATCATTGAGCTAAATTCATTTAACTTTGCTCGGATACTGAGATCCAAAACGCATTATGTTCAGTTTTACAAAAACAAGAGTTTAATCCGCTTTGGTGAAAACGACGGAGACGTCTATCATCTCAATAAACGGCCTTTTCTTTCACCAGACACTGCCCCCTTGTGGCGATATGAGCTCCTGCACGATGCATTCTGAATCAACATAAGTGATATCTATGAAAAATCATTTCTTTAAGCAAATATGTTATTCTGAATGTGCTAGGAAAAAGTAAATATATATGTTTAAAGTCAATTCAAAGTAAAGGCTCTGGGGAAATCAAATAAGGAGAGTTTACAGACGAATCTGAGGAGCTGTAATACAAAAAAAAAATAAATAGATAGTTTAAAATTACTCAATGAGCACAGATCATGGCCTTGAAATATAATTTTACACACCAAGAAAACACATTTTTAAATGTAAGCAGTTCTTATGTGATCAATAACTTTTATTTTGGATTTTGAGCATGATGATCCAAAATATTGAGCAACAGAGTAGAGTTCTATTCAGTTTCATTCAGTTTAATTTTGGAGCAGTATGGACAAGTAGGGAATATTGCTGGTGTTATGGACTAAAGGAAGGTGAAGGGGATGAATAAATAAGTTTCACTTTTCAGACATAAGCACTCAGTTATGCATAAAACATGAATGTATGTCTTTAGTTATAATATTTGAATGTTAATTTTTTGCTGGTTTGAAATATTATTCATTCATTCATTCAACATATGCTCGGCTATATGTATACCCATTCTCAAATAAGTAAGCAGATAAAGAGAAATATGTCATTTTTTTCCTTTTAAATATAATCAGTCCATTAAATGTTTGCTTGAAATATGTCAATAATGTATTTATGCAATTTGAAGCCACAACAGACTATAAAACTAGGAACAGTTTTTGATGAATGAAGATCTGTTCTTTCTACTTGAGTAGAAAGATGTTTAACCTCATAGGCAGCAAATAAAAATAGACACCAGTGTTTTTTTGTCATTGTGGTGACATTTCATAAACTTAAATCCATCCATGACAGAATATCAGATTTGTTTATTTCAGTCACATAGAAAAGAAAAACAACTGTAGCAAGAAATTGAGTCTAAAATAGGTTTAAATTCTGTTTTTGCTACATTCAGCATGCACTGCTAGAAGTTTTTTGTTTTTTAAATGAAAGCCACAGTGTCTTCATATTATCGCTGTTTTACTGTGTCTGGCCTTTGGCTGCATCAAACATTTTCTTGCGCCCCTCCATGCCTGACATGGCTTCCACATTCTTCCTCCAGTCACTAACCTCCACCGTCTTCTCCTGCAGAATGAAGATCACAGTTTGGTGGTGTAAAAGTTTACATTTTTTACTTTTCTGGTCTTGCTGGTGGGAAAGGTCAGAGGAATATGGGATTGTACAGGGAAATTCATCATCCTTGCATGACAAGATTTACAGATTTGAAATTTTCAACAGTAATTTAAATGCTTTATTGGTTTTCCTTTGAATTAATGACTCCTTAAAACGAAATGACAAATTATAAACACCCTTTCAGCTGTCCCACCTTTTGAAAGCGCTGTACAATGGAAACATGAGATGTCAAATTAGAATGAAAATACAGACAACACATTTTATTTGAACAGCTTTATAAATCCATTCTCTCTTATTTCTGTAATGACTTACCTTTTCTGTGTCCTCCTTCTTGACCGATTTGAGGTTGGCTCTCAGGTCCATTGACACTTTGTGCTTGGAGCCCAGTAGGGAGCGCAGTATGGCATCAGCAGAGACTCTGACCCGTCTCAGATTGGGCCTCTTGAACTTCCCTCGTAATTCTAGCACTTTGATGTTTAGATCTTTAATCTGTGTGATTAAATCATTTTAATGTGATCATTTGAATATATGTATTCAAGTATTAAGAATAATGTTTGAAAACATTTGACGTTTATTTTAAGGTGCATAAATACCTCTCTGGTGTTGTGCAGGACCTTGGCTTCAATATCATACCGTTCTTCATCTACTACATCTATTTTGGCATGCAGCTCCTCACATAATGCCTACAAAGAAAGAATAGTGTTGTGAGTGTGACAAAAGCAAAATATTTGGGTCAAATGTGTCTCTTCTTGTGAGTTTTTACAGAGCTTTTTTACCTTCAGCTCTGCCATTGACATGCCAGTGACTTGCACTGAAGGAACCTTCTCTTCAAGGTATTTGGCTTTTTGCTCTTCTTTTTCTTCCATCTCCTGCTCCAGCTCTTCTTTAGCTTTTGCAACCATTAAGCTCTTATCAAGACAGCAATGAAAACAAGAGTAAACTAAAAGTTTAGAAATCAAGCAAGAGGGAAAACTCTATGCCTGCAAATCCTTCTTACCTTTAACATGAGCTTTCGAGAGGCTGATATTTTTGATTTTCTCTACGAAGAGCAGATTTTTGTTCAGTTCAATTCAATAATATTCAAATTCAAAAATACCTCAATAATCCCAAAAGGAAAGGAAATATAAATGTAACATTTTATAGTCTGGTTCAACTTAAAAATCAGTGTTTGCTTTAAATGAAAAAAAAAAAATCCTCTGAAATCTTACCTCTGGCCTGTAAAGAGAACAGAAAATACATTTAAAGTTTGGTTTTAAAATAAATGATTACTTTTAAGATTTTCTATGAAAAAAAAAATCTGTTGGCAGCAAAACAAAAAGATATAGCTTACTGGAAATAAAAACATAAAGCAACACTTACTGTTTATCTGGCATCATGGTAGTTAATGAATCCTGGAAGATAAAAATACATTTGTTTTCTTTATCAGAGCCTAAAAGTGGAGTCAGTCTGGCTCTAGAGCCCCAGTTGCTCTTAATTATGATGTCCAGTTAATCCCAGTATAAATTTATCTCACTAAAACCACTCTGGGAGTTCTAGATGATATCGATTATCCAACACTGTTGAGGGAAAGTTCGCTTATTTTATGTCACTTATCTTTGTAATGAACAGGCACTGATTCATTGAATAAAACTTAAATAAAAAAAAAAAACAAAACAGAGTTAAAATGTTTATATTTTCTAAGTTATTGTTCCATGACATCATGGGTCTACTGGCCAAAATCACCCAATCGCCTTTCAGTGCTGATAAACCAAATGCCCCCCCCGCCTAGCAACAAAGTGATGGCTGGCAGTGAGAAGCATGCAAAGCCCCCAACATGGGAATGCTTCCACATAGATTAGCCTCCTGCTTCACCCCCACTTTCTGCTGGATAAAAAGACACAAATATAGACCAGGCCCCTTGTTCTTTAAGCACCATTTGTGTTTAAGAATGTCACATCTTCCCAAGATAGATTGGTAACGGGTATAAAGTAAAAAAAATAAGGTAATAATTCTGAAATATCGACAGTAACTCATTTCACCAAGTGAGATGCACTATATAGATTTATTACACAGAAGCCAATCTAGTTTTTACAGTTTTTAACTATACTATTCTTTTTTCCCATACAACTAAAACACTATGTTAAATATAAGATAAGATGAGTTTTTATTGATCTCACAGCGGAGAAATTCACAAATATTTTAAAATTAAATCCAACAAATAATAGAAAAGTACTAAACAAATGTGAGAGAGAGAAAAAGAATATCCAACTGCTGCTAAAAGGCTATTTTCAAAAGGTAATTTTAAACTGAGACAAACACGCCTTACTCCACTACTACTATTTGTTTGTTAGGGTTCTTTTTTTTTAAATAAAACTTGTATTATTGACAGAGAAATATATAATTAGCCTAATGGAGAATGGAAATGCGACCAACCTTACTCTAAGAGCTGTTTGTTTAAATTATTTTACCTCTAAGGACACAAATGTTCTGTTTTTTTTTCCTGTTTTCACTGTTACTGTTATTGTATTTTTCACAACACTCATTTTTCAGCTCCACCTATTATAATAATAATTAGATAGTTGGTTGGAGAAAATGAAACATTTATAAAACTGACTTTTTAAAGGAGTTATTTGTTATGCTTTTGTATTACACAGCAAATATTCATACAAATTTAGAAAAAAATACGTTGTGTTGATTAATGACACCAGAAAAAAGTGTTTTCTGAGCTTATAAAATGCTTTATTCTAACAAAACAATTATTTTTTTAGACTAAACTTTAGACACAGGCTCCTACCTTTACTGAAACAAGATTATTTATGGAAGTAAAACTTTGTTTTCTTCTTACCTTTATGTGTTGATGCTGCAGAATCAGTAGGAAAATGTGATGTAGAGAAGAAAGAACCAGAATGTTAATCTCCTGCTTTTCTCCTTCCTCTCTCTTTATCACAAGGGGACTGAAATAGAAAACACACTAATGCTCCCACTACTAGAGGGGGTGGTCTCAGGATAACGTTGTTTGGTATGTTGTTTTGATACAAAACCACTGTTCAGGTTTTTTTTTATTTTTACAATTATATCAATAAATTCACAAAATATGTGCATTCTCGCTCCAATTGAGTGACATTCTTTAACAGTTAGGAATTTAAGGTGTTTGCAGCTTTCCTCTCTGAAACAGAAGGTCTATTTACCTGACATGGCTGAGTGGACTTTTTCTGAATACATTTCAGAGTTGCTAAGGAATTCTAAGTTCTTCGTTTAACCCGGTGTTCCCAGAACCAGAAATAAACACATTTACTTCCTGAGCTCCTCAGCCAAACCCTCTTTAAATCTGATGTATGCAGAAACTCCTGTTCCCTTAAATCAGGTCTGGAAACATTAACTGCTTTCTGAAGCTTTCAATTTAAAGTCAAACCTTTATTTTAAAATACCAATATCAGTTTTACTTTAACTGTGATTTAATACATTACTTATAGCTCTATTTCTTTTTCTTTTCATTTTCCTCTTTGAGTGCTTTTATGTATGAATTATGCTATACAAATAAACTTGACTTGCCCTTTCAACAGCAGTCACAGTGTTGGGTCAAAAGAAACCCATCCAAAACCTTTTGTCTGACTATAAAATACTTAAGCTTGCTCCAAAGCGCCCTCTCTTGGTACCACTGGGCTGTAAATTAAAACTCTTCACTAAAGAAAAGCTTGATAATACCAGTGTTACACATTGAGAAGTAGTTGGGAGTCCTCTTGTGGGTTAGATGACACTGCAAGGACTCAGAACCTGCAAGTTCTGTTTGGGCCATCTGTTTATCATAGATAAGAGAGGTTCTGTTTCCAGCTCACACCAGGAATCAATTGTCTTGTTCAGGACTGCTTGTTATTTGATTGCTGGACATTTTATTTGTTGTCAACTCATTTAGCTGTAAAAAGATTCATGCATCTTTTGCATTTACTTCAGCATATTTAGTCAGTTTAAAATAATAGTATCATGTTTGAAGGACAGGATATGAAACGATTGTGCTAAAATGACTAAATATGTTTAAGTAGATCCTCTGCATTGTTCCCCACTTAAAGTCAAGTTTTCAGCTATTTCTTCTTTGTTTTATTTTTTTTAATAAATCGTTGCATATTGAAAATTCAGTTTTTAGAAACATTTGTTAAAATTGAATACTCAAAATATGCAAAGTGAATAAAGTTTTTGCTGTTATCAGAGATCTCGAGCCCTCAGTCTTTTCCAAAAGAGGGCTTCACAGTGTAATAATTCTCGTGAAACTCTTGGATCCAATTGAAATTTGAAGAAGACAGTTTCAGAAAAGAAAAAAAGGTGAGTGATTCAGAAGATTCAAAGCACCTTTGATGCAATATTTTTCCCAGAATTGATAAACGGCTTCAGCAGAAGATGCAGACGGCCATACTCTTGCTGTTTCTCTTTTAATAAACCTCACTGGTTCTTTGGATGTGAAATTTCTATCCTTATGTCTGTTTCTTTAGATGTGGAATGTAATTTTGTGCAGCAGCTGATGGATGTTTGGATCATAAAGGAAATTATAATTCATTTTTGCTTATGGGCTTTTTGTAACACCAGTACTTACCACCTCTCATGTCCTTTGTTTCAGAAGATTGCTTTAAACATTTATTGATGGGTACAGTATTTAGACGTCTAATCCTATCCCACGGAGAGTCGTTTAAAAGAGTTGTCACATTTCATCAGGAATGCTCAGGTTAAACAGCGAGAGTCTCTTTGATGTTCTAAGATCTAAACAGAAACATAGATGGGATCAAACATCTGTAGTTGCTGTAGAATAATTTCTCTCTCCATGTAAAAACAGGTGACAGGTCAGGAAATTTCAAAGAGAAATTACAGATACTCCTGGCATTTAGCTTAGGCAGAAAAGTATATATATTTTATTGTTTTGTTTTGTCTTATATGACCTGACATTAGTTATTTCTGTGCTATAACAGTAAATCAATTTGTTCCAGCTTATATTTATAAATCATTTATTGGCATTTTAAATGAGTGATAAAATGAAAGGATTAACAGTAATTCTAGGATTTGTTAATCACACTTAATCATTTTTTCAATCTTGTTTTAATGTAACTGGATCATCAACTTTAAGCCAGTTTGCCCCTCAATTAAAAACTAGATGGAGTTTTATTTTCTAAAATCTCTTATATATTTCTAGTATGTATTAAAATATACGAGAAAGGACAGGTCATATAGATATTCAGTAGTTTTACATTCTATGACGTGATAGATAGATAGATAGATAGATAGATAGATAGATAGATAGATAGATAGATAGATAGATAGATAGATAGATAGATAACAAACAACTGCCTCCACCCTGACACCCACCTCCGCCGCCATAGCTGCCTTGCACTCCGACCAGTGTGCCAACTCTTCAGCACAGCCAGAGATGAAGCAGAATACCACGCCTTTGTTGTCCACTACAACAGCTTGCTGTCATTCTTTACGAGGATCACAAGAAGAGATGCAGGCACACACGAGAACACAGTCAAAGATTTCTAAGATGAATCGCAACAAAATATATTTTGTCTAAAGATGTCATGTAAGAATTTTGTGCTCATTTTACTTTTTGAAATATTCTTTTTTTTTTTTGTACAAAAAAGGTTTAAATCACACTGTTAAATACTTTTCTTTAACTGTACCTAAAGTGTAATCTGACATCCTAAATCAGACTTAGACAGTAAATTTCATTTTGTTGATTCTCAGTTCAACATTTTTCATATTCATGATAATCACCACATTTACATTGCAGATATAGTCTTTATTTTTTGTGCACACCATTAACACTAACGTGAGTCAAAATAATATGCTCAACCGAATATCGACACATTTCAGCTTTTTAAAATGTTGAGCACAGGTGCACAATCTTCCAAAGCACCAAGTTCTGCCTGCTAAATGTGTGTACAAAGCCATTTTTCATGCATCATTGCCAGCAGCAAAAAAAGTGAGAGGTTAGATATCAATGCAAGGACCCAGGAATCTGTGATATCTGAGGATACCAGACATCAGTTCCCGTTTGGCTGAGGGCTTCAACTTCACTGCGAATGAGCTAAAGCACCTGCCCCCTGTCCAAATCCGAAGCCTTTGGGGCCAAAGTTCTTTGCGTAGCAGCCTGGAGAGAAAAATGCATTTAATAAAAATTAGGGGGACAATAATGAACTTCTACTACCGTACATGTAAAACAATGCTTAAGTCAGACAGAAGCAATGGATTTTTGTTCTTGGTGAGTATGCAGAGCAATCTTTAAGATTTGTGACAAAGATGTTTTTCTGTTTTATCAATGAAGTTAATGTGAACCTCTTTACTGTTTCTACATGTGCCTATATTAATCAGTCATTGAGTAAGAGGGAGGATAAACACTGGGCAGGTAGCCAGTCCTTCACAGCAGGATAGAAAACCATGAACACGCACAACGGGAAATTTATAGACACCAATTTACCTATCAGTCATGTTATTTGAATGCGGAAGTAACCCAATAAACCCTGGAAGAGCCCATTCATAGACACCCCCCAAGCTGCGACCAAACCCAGCCAACAGTTCAATCAAAGTGCAGCATGTGATTCACAAATTTTACAAAGAAACGGGAAGTGCTATGTACTTTTTAATCAATTTAAATGTTTTTATTCATGATTATTGCATGAGTGCAAAGACCTAGGGTAGCAGTTTCTCCATTCCGTCTTAAAAATTACTTTAAAGAGTTCAAATGTCTAAAAAAAAAAAATGTACGATAGATAATGCTATTTTCCACCAGCCAGCTAATCAATTTAGAGTTTCATCTCCAGTTTGGGTGAACTAACCTTTGCAGTAGATTTCTCCATCCCTGTCAGCAAGTGTTGTTGACTCCAGGCCTTTACCACACTTGGCACAGCGAAAGCAACCCTTATGCCAAGACTGATGGAAAAACAGACAAACAAAAAAAAGGTTTCAAACGAATTGACACAGGTGTCTTTCATATTTGCATGAACTAAACACTGATTTAATATTTCAGTTTTTTCTTACATTGCCTCCTCCAATAACCTTCTCTGCTGCATACACTGTTTTTCCACACCGTGGACAAACTTCTGATCCTGCTGCTTTCTTGGCAAATTTGGAGGCGTTCGGATTATTTGTAGGTCGATGAGAAGCTTGTCTATCAGGAAAAATTCATATTTTTAAATTCATCAGCAATAAAGAAAAAGCAGTCAGGGAGGACGTGGAATAATTCAAATGGGATCCAAGTACTGTTTTGACACAGCTTTTGTGAGCTGTACACTATTCGAAAATCTCTTGCCTTCTTCATTTTAAGTTATATAGGAACATCTTCTGGTTGTGGAGCTTTATATTAAACTTAGAGATTAAATGATGTATTGATATAAGAATTTGCTCACACTTCAGGCTTGATTCCAAGTCCCTCTCCTGTGTCCATGCTCAATGTGCCAGCTCCCCCTCCAAAGCCATAGCCTTTTGGCCCATACTTTTTGCCATAGCACGACTTGCAGTAGATCTCGTCTCCATGTACAGCCACTGTGGTGCTGTCCAAGTTCTTCTTGCAAACCACTAACATCAACAAGAAATAGTTAAAAAAGAAGCTCACATGCACTAATTTTAATGCTCCAGTTGTCATCAGGCTTTTATGATAAAGTGACTTCTAAGTTTTTTGTTTTTTTTTAAAGAGAATCAATGTAATGTTATTTGAACCTTAATTTTGTGTGACATTTAAAACAACAGAAGGGTGCAGGGAGTGTAACAGCTCTGCCTTCAGCCCGTTCAGATGAGAAATCTTTTTCTCCGTATAAGGAAGACCAAGCTTTTGTCACGTTTATTCTTGAACCAAATAAGGTCTGTGATGACTGAATGAAAACCTCAAGATGTTCTGCAAAATTCTCCACATTCTTTCACGGCAGTTTTTATGAGTAAATTCAGTCAAATGACATTGTGTGCAGACTTTGAAGTACTTACTGCACAGAAAACAGGATTTATGCCAGCTCTTCCCTTCACATTGCACTTCCTCGGCAAAGTAGACAGTTTTCTGACAGCAGCCACACTTGTTTCCTCCTCCAAAAGGCATTCTGCAGACACAAGGAACCAGCTTGTATACATTCCCTGTCCATGTTCAGGCAGAGAGCATCTACAACACTCTAGGCTTGATTCAACAATAACTATAAAAGGAAAGGGTGTCGATTTGCTCTGACATATTGCTTTCCCCTCCACCCTGTTTCCTTTCCTGTTGACAGCTTAGGATATCAAAAGAGCTGTTCAGAAAATATTATAAAATGCAAAGAAGCAGTCAGCAGATAGCACAACATCCTGGATAAGCTGCCAGTCTAAGGACAGTATAGCTGTGCAATATGTTGGGCTTTCTTTTAGTTACATTATTGAGGAATGAATCATGAATGAACTAAAGGTGTTAGTGTGCAGTTGACACAGATGCTGACAAATTTTCTTTTTGATATTTCTGAATTAACAGCGAACTCTACATTTTAGTTTATTTGTAATGTTCTGCCTATTGCCATACAATTAGAGAGCAAAAATTGGCCTAGAACAACAATGTAATCTGGATTACATGCTTATACAATATTTTATCATTTAAACCATCACAAATGCTCAAATTTTATTTCTTTGGAAGACATACTTTAGCAATGATTCCAAGTGTTGCTAAATGTTTGGGGAATGTTTTAAAATATGAAGAGTAGAGGAAATTGAATAGATTTATAAAACACATCTATGCTGAGAGCTACATATTCATTAATAACTCAGACCGAACTTAACTCCAAACTTACCTGTCCTGAAGTAAAAGGCTTCCCCTGGATGTTTGCTGGAACTAATAGACAACTGAGTTAAGAGCAGACATTTGGTTTGATGAAGAGAAGATGAGGAAGGCTGTGAGGACACCAGCCTAAAATGAGGGAGGAGTTAGGACAGACAGACAGTAGGAGGGGGGTAGTGAGAGAGGTCTGTTTGAGCTACCATCCTGCAAAGTTTAGATGGAGCCCTCCCCACCCACATGGATCAAATGAGTTGCTTGTTACTGGGTCTCTGCTGAGCTGATGACATGCAGAGCGAATTCACTTGTTAGATTCAGGTAGTTTCAAGGAAGCTCCTGAAAGTTGCAGAATGATAGTTCACAAAGACTGGACAGGGAGACCCCTGAAATAGGTCATAAAAACTGGAGGCTGAAAACTCACCGAAAAAAAGCAGATCAGCAGCAGATAAAACATCCATATTTAATGCATTTTTTGTATCCAAAAAGTATTCATAAAACATACCATAACCAAAATGTTATATCTGTGATTTACCTGACCTGAAATGTTGTATTACAGGTGTAGAAAGCAGAAATTGATTTCATGACCAAACAGCTAAAACACAACTAGTTATGTTTATTTTTAACATTTATTGACTTTAGATGTCTGTTCATTTAACTAATTTTATCAGAAAACTTTAAATTGGTTCTGCTCTAAATATCTTATAGGGCTGTAAGAAAGAAAAATATAATTCTTGTTAAATCTATGTGGAAAAAAAAGGGTAAATGGCCTCTACTTGTTACAGCTCTTTATCAAGTCAAAGAAAACACAGTACATCACACTACAACCGGTGATCCATCCGCTCATACATACAAATAAAATGCAAACATTGAGTGGCAAGCTACTTTGTAGGCACAGCTGTCCTTGGGAAGACTGTCAGAAGTGGGGCTGCTGTTCAGTTGGTTCCACTATATCCTCTGACCATCAACAAGACGTAAAGTAGGTTTTTCTCAAGGATACAATAACTGTGACAGTTGGAGGAGGAGCTAGACTCATCACTTTCAGGACGAACCTTGTGGTGGTGGCTCAGCTTCAGAAAAAAGGGTTTGCAATTTAGAATTAAATAAAAAAAAACAACTACATGATCCTCTGGGTGATGCCAAAATGTAGTGGGAATGGCTTCTTAAGATGTGCAATTTTATTACACTTGTGTATAAGAGACATATGGTCTGTCTCACAAAGCCAGTTTAAATAAAAATTTAAGTTTGTTAAACATGACATCAGGGAAACTCCTAATCTCCTGTTTCACAAATAGAACCTCTGTGTATGTTACCGTAGCAACATTTTCCTTAGAGCTGACCTGATGAGAAGCAGGTTTTTCTCAATAAACTCAAAAGTATCCTCTGTCTTCGCCCTCCTTAAAGCCACTCAGGCTGTTTGCTTTCCTGATTTAGTCAGTTGAGTTCTGTTGTAGTTCTGTGTTAACTATTTAAAAATATCTGTCAGTAGGTCTGTTAGACTCATTAGATGTTAAAAACACAAACATGACATGTTCTGTGTTACAGCCACTGGCCTCTTGGGGCCCTCTTCCAAGTTTTGCAGGTCAGAAGCTCCTAGTACACAACTAAACTCACTCTCCTTGTCAGTAAGCTGAATTAAAGCCTCATATTTCATCCCTTCCATATGGGTACTGGTGTCTGTGGCTGGCTAGACAACATTCCTGTGAATGAATAGCTCTGCTCTTGTATACTATTTTCTGTATGAATCATCTGTATGATGATTGTGTAGATGTGAAGCTTTGTAGGGGGTTCTCTGTCCTTTTCGTTACCTTAGTTTTCTTTTGTGTTGTGGTGGGTGAGTGACTTTCATTTTTAGCCAGAATGGGATGCATGAAATTAGGTAATAAAATAAAAAAAGGCGGGAACCTGTTCTGCTTTGTGAGGGCCCAAATGAAAAATAAAAACAACTTGTATCAACCAAAAAATAAGTAATTCTATATTTTTGAGTTCACCTTCAGCTTTGACGCACGTTAAAATCAAGCAGAGCAACAGAGTGGGTGTAGAAAACAGTCCAATATCATCTGTATTTCCACACCTGACCAAATCACAGTAAGCTCAGGTGTCATGAATGATTAAAACAAAGTAAAACAAATGGAGTCAGTCTGGCTGTAAGCAGAGTAAGCTGCCTGAAGGTGATCAATCGATGTTAACAAGACATATTTTTTCTTGTGTGAACTTAAAGGGTTTTGTTATAAATGTTTTTTACTAGTTTAAAGAGGCAGAGTTTTCTAATTATACTGCCACCTGTGGGCAAAACACAGAACTGCAATACTCTTCTGCTCATTCTCGTAGCTCATGTTTGTACAAAAAAAAAATCTTTTTACCTTGCATGGAGTTTAGTTTAGAGTATGAGTTTATGCCAGTTGCTTCTGAGTATGCACAAAATCCATCTTGAATATAAAGCTTCAATTGTTTGCTTGGTTGGACCAATTTAAAAAGGACGCACTGTTCACATCTGCCGAACAGCGTGGGAACGCACAACCCAAAGTAAATTCAGGAAACTAGGGTACAGGCTTATAGATGTTTAGGCTGAACTAGTGAGATGTCAGTCTGCTCAACAAACGCTGTTTTAGTTGTAAATGGTCAAATGAAAACGCTATTGTAAAGATATTTTCAGTAAAAACTGATATAACAACTGACACAAGTTAGTAACCAGAATTTAGAGGCAAATACAACATACAAGAACATATAGCTCAATCTACAGTTTTTCTATCTCAAAAGCATTTTGATCATGTTTCGAAAGATCTTTTGCGCTGTGACATTCAATGGTAGCACACAAAGGTATTTACCAGCTTTCCTTCCTTGGTGGAATCAAAGCACATGTGACCTTTCCGCCATTATTCTCAAAAAACGGAGCAATACTGTCTCTTGAATTATCCATTATTTTCTCCTTTTGTTTTTAGTGAATGATATAATGCACTTTGGAAGTGGATGAGTTCCCAAACAACAAAGGGATGATGAGGAAAGGGGAAGTCAACGGGGGATAGAGAAGGATGCTGTTTGGTCTGTGTTTCAACCGCTCTAAGCCCTCCAGGCTCTTCACCATCATAGCAAGAGACAGTGATGAACTCAAATAGCCTATTTATAGCCTCCGATCGCCAACACTAGCCCTCTGTCTCTGGTCTGTGGACATCCGCCCTGCTTGGTTGTAGAGTATGCGTGCATGTGACTCCCCTTATGACATACAGAGGAACGAGTGGAAGAGAGAGGTGGACTTAGCAAATCTTAGCTATGTGACTCCTTAGAAAAGGAGAAGACTGGAGGCTAATGCAAATAAGAGGCAGGATCAGAGCTGTGTTTTGGTCCATCAATCCACGGGGAGAACTAGTCGATCACTGGAGTTTTGTGGAGGATTCAGCACCATTTTTTGTAAAATTTGTCTTAGCTTCAAACCAACAGTCCTCTGCTAATCATCCTGTTTTGGAAGACCATTTTACTAAAGCTCTGTCAAGTTACAAGGTAAGTAGGAGGAGCAGGGTGATGTAAAATGATGTTGGGACTTAAATTATTTGTGGTGCGGTGTAAACATTTAGCTACATCATGCATTACATTTGCTTGTTGGAGAAAAATAAACACATTAAGATTTAAAATAAAACAATGGCTGAATATTTCCAGGTATGGTTCAAATTTCTAGTATAAAGTGCATCCAAATGTGCCACTGAAGGAGAAATGTGGAGCTTTAAATTAAAAAGGAGTCTATAACAAAGTGGAAATCCATACTCCTCTCATGTATACTCTGTGTTTTTACTAGTATTTCATATCTAATTTCCTCTCTGCTTCAAAATATTTTGTAGCTCTTTGATTAGAAAAGCTAAATAATCTATTCAAACTTAAATAGCAAACTGTGTAATTTGTCTAATTTCACTAAAGTGGAAGACTGTAAAGTATAACTCATTATAAACAGTATTTGAATCCATCTTAATAATTAACGTTTTTAGTAAAGGACCCTTTCTCTATTTTATAGACAGTTTAACGTGTTCTGAATCTGCTTTGTTTGACCCCGCCTCCCATGCTGAGGAACAGGGATGCAGCTACAGAGATTGGTCAGTAGAGGTCGCACGTGTGCCAAAAACTGATATTGCTGGTATTGGGATACGCCCTATATCCCGATTTCTCCAGCTCTCTTTATTTTGGTGGGCCACTTATGATGTTGATGCAAAGGCAGTATAGGTTATTATCTAAAGAAAAACACAGAGACATAAATGGAGAAATTAAAAGTAAATATGCAGAGAGAGCAGGAAGTATTAGACATTTCTTATCAGTTCACTGGTTCATTACGTACCTCCGATCTGATTACTTCAGTAGGTAATTTTAATTTGGCTGTCATTAAGATGCGGCCTTTGTGATAGATATAATGATAAAGGCAAGGTTTTGTTTTCCAAGGTCATACAGAAAATATGTGAAGTGAGCATAGATGATCCCCACATGTCTGAGTATATTTTGCACATTCTTTTCAGTAATCCTTTCTTATCTCCTGTCTGATTATTTCCAATTTTCTACTTGAGTCTCTTGACTTTTGTCATCCAGCAAAGCAACCAATACACCGCCCCTTGGTTTCTATCTTCACACCACTGTTTTTGTCATTTAGTTGCTCTCGGCACACTCTAAATTTCAGCAGATGTCCTTGCTTTAATCTCCCTGCTAACTTGAGTCTTTTTATTTACCAACAGCACCACCATAGAGATTCCTATTAGGCACAGATTGTACACCATACTTTAAAGATACAAAGGAAATATAAGAGTATAAATTCATCACAGCATTGTTCCTGTCAGTCTTTTTATTCCTGAACTGACACCTCTGAATCTGTTCCCATTTGGCCCAGATTCTCATTGAAGCAATCTGTACCCTGTAGACAGCCAGCTACAAACACACAGTGACAATTCAAATTAGTCCAGTTCACTGGCTCTGGCAGTGACTCAGGAAAAGATGCACACACGACTTGCAATGCTTCAGTGAGAGTTTTAGAGTAGCAAGGATAAAAATCAGAGCAAAAAACAGTTTTAGTATTTTATTAATTATTTTGTCCAGTTTTCTCTCAGCACTTTTGTTCAGAGGAAAATAGACTGGAGTGATGCCAGGTCCATTTATAAGGCAGCAAGTGCCTGGTGGGTAAAGTGGTCTGATCCACATGCAGCAACTGCAGCATGGGATCTGTCTAGTGTATTGTTATGCAAGCAGGAAGAGAACAGCCCCACTTTGATCTACATGTCGGACACAGGCTGAGATGCTTTGGAGCTGGAAGCTGCTGTTTGGTAGCTCATCGTCAGACAGAGCAGAGCATAAAATTTAGATTTTCTTCCAAAAGATGAACACATTTGGATGCTATTCCTTACCTAAAGGATATCACTTGTTTTATCACTTGATTTCATGACACCAAGTTTTGTCAGATTCATTTTAGGTAAGTGTAATTTTCATTTGAATCTTTTTTCTTAATAGTTTTATAATA
>JAUZNJ010106537.1:10184-20566 GCA_034780135.1 Jordanella pulchra | reverse complement strand
TTAAACCAAAAACACACATAGGACCACAATGTCTCAAAATCTCTATTTAACGGCATCAAGCACCTTAATTTTGATGCATATAATACAGAGGAAATTTTTAGAATTTTTTTTTATATTGCTAAAACTAGTTAGCATAAGAACAAGCAAATGATCATATTGGTTTTTTGACTTACAACTAGAAAAGAATTAAAAAATTAAGTATAACATTGACTGATTTAAAACAGCAACAAAAACATACCAGCATTAATTCTTATTCACACTAAATTAAAAACAATACCATTGGAGTTTATGAGGAGTACATTTAAACCATTCAAGTCAAATTTGAGGTAACTCAAAACTTGCTTAAACAGCTTCAGTTAAATTTGTATTTGCAAATCCTTTTTTGTTCCTGATTATTTTTTGATAATATTTCATAATGCTACACATTTCTCAAAAGGGCTCCTTGATTTAAAAGTGACGCAAATATAGATGAATTATCTAATTTATTTGTAATCTATCAATCAAAATAAAAGGAAGTCAGTATGTCTGTCTGTCTAGGTAAAGAAGGAGGTGCTGCTGAAGAGAGAAACAGAGGGAAGGCTGCAGAGCGTGAGTCAGGGGAGGGACAAAAATTCACAGGATGATCTCATGTAAGAGGAGCTAAACAGGGCTGTGGTATGAGGCTCAGTCATACTGGTCTTCCCATCACCATGACAGCATATAAATACAACAGTGAGCATGCATCTTTCTCAGGCATTGATATGATGCAACAGCATGGGACTGCATTAAAGACATAGTTTATAAAACCTTTTAAACAATGACAGGGATACAGATGTGCTGCTCTATTCTATAAGAACAGCAGGTATGACCAAATTTGATTGAGAGTATCTAGTGAAATTATTTGAATAGAATGAAATCAGGTTAAGATTTCTGATAGAAGTTACTGTGAACTTAAAAAGGAAGCAAAAAATATATGTTTTAAGTATCTGATATGAACCAATAGCTTTTTCAGTCAGAACTGTGGCATGTTAAACCAGCAAAAAGATTTTACGTTCATTTTTTTGTTAGATTTAATCCTGTACTTATATAAACATAGGGAGATATGCTTGACAAATTTGATGTTTTACATTAATCAGGCATAACATCATGACCTCCCACAATTGAAGTGAGTAATGCTGATTATATCTTTATTTTTGCAGCATTTAGTGGGTGGAATATATTAGAAATCAAGTGATTAGTCTGTCCTCAAATAGGATATGTCTGATGCAGAAAATTGTGTCAAACTTAAGGATTTTAGTAAATATGACAAGGGCTAAATCATATAGGTGTGTACGGCAGAGCAGCTATGCTGGCCCCTGATGGCTGAGGTCTCTTTCAGCAGAATAATGACTTGGGGATGCTTTCAGGAAAATATCAAGTTTGAGATAATAAATTGATCTCAACAGCTTCAGAGATCAACTCATGACCATACCTTGACTTCTCAAAGCTCTCCTAGAAGGAACCAGCATGGCATTAGACTGGTGGTCATAATATATATTATGCTTAGAGATACACCGATCCTGTTTTTTTGTCGATCCAATCTGCCAATATCGATAATTCGCTTTAGCCTTGATATAAACATTGCTAAAAATGGTAACAAATTAAAAGTTATAAATGCACTTTATATTATCTATGAACAAACAGGCACCAAAAAGAAAGAAATAAGAGTTCCATGTAAAGTGCACTGGATATCCAATCCAGCTGATTAGTCAATGCTGGAGTCAATATCCGATCCAAGTATTGGATCAGTGCATCTCTAGTTATTCCTGATTGTTGTATACATATAAATATATTTTATTTTGCAGAGTTTAAAACTGACTCAATGACAGAAGCCCTTTTTTGGCTTTCTCCCATGATCTGTGTGGCAGGTTCAGAACAAAACCAAAACTCCAAGATTACATGTGATCGCCCATATGACCTCATATTTCAAGAAATAGTACTTGTTCTAAGAAATAGGAGCAATGATATGAAAAACTGCTAAATCTGGTTTAGTTTGAACCAGTGATTCCTATCGTTAAAAACTATAGTTCTGTTGGTATAGGCTCTATTTGTAGCTAAACTGATTCGGTTTTCATTTGTGATCAAACACTGTAACTAAAAGTTTCACCATGGCCAACAGGACATAAGTCTCTGAAACTTGGACAATGCTTCCATAAAAACAAAGTTTCTTTTGTCCTGTAGCAGACAAGCTACACAGAGGAGGCTTGCTGTGTGTGTGGGCCAGTGGGCCATCTGAATGTGATGAGTGGGCTGTCAACAGAGAGCACAGGGGCAGGGCTGAGCCCAGGAGGATGGACAAAGGCAGTGACTGTGCAGAAAAACAGAATAAGATCTAACTCCCCTTTGTGCCTGACAATAAAGGAACTAAAGACTTGGTTTAGTAATATATAGATCTTCTTTAAGTATCTACAGAGGTCCTTTAGGTAATAATGCAGAATGAAGTAATACACAGACACTACCGCCTCAAAGACTCCAGCAGACCACACCCTACAGCACAGTAGAAGATAGAGAGCTAGATGAGCAGTGGCTAATGCTGTGTTTTGGGTATCGAGATTAGAACAATTTTGCAACTCAGCAAAATTAAATTCAAAACAATAAGCTGAAGAAAAAATTAAATTAAAAAAACTGTGCAAATAATTAGTCACCAGCTTGTTTTAAATAATAGGAAAGCAGATAGACCTTAGAGCTCCCAAAACATACTCATGATTGAGAAATATAAACCAGTGTCAACGAATAAAAAAACTACTTACTGAACCACATCTGACTTATTAAAGCTTGTTTGATGACAGAACGTGATCCACTGTTGAATGGCCTACCTAGCAGGCTCATCTAGAAGAGCTTGCTCCCTTTTAAAGCGCTGCCCAGCACCACTGACAGTTCTGTATCTAAGTAAAAAGTCTTAAATTGTTCCTAAAGTCTTTTGTCCATGAAGTCTTCATTACTTTTTTAGCACTGCTACGCACAGAACACCTCATCAGAATCTGGTCTTTTTATAACTAAAATATAAAAAAATACTTGCTGTCTTGTTTCTCTAAAGACAGTTTAAACACATTTTGGATCTTCACAAGTCTATAATTTCTAGCTTTGTCATTTTCTGAGCTAAAAAACAAACAAAAAAGAAAACGTCAATCACTAAATTTAGCTGTTTGCTCTAATGTTCTGGAAATATTCACTAAGACTTCTGCACCTCTATGTTAGTTCACTGTTAGTGATACTTTAATTTGCATGGGACTACATTTGTTTTTTAGAATTATTCTTGTAAACAAATATTCCAGATTTTATTTTACTTAATTATCATTTAGAATAGTTTTATTTCTTACTCCTTTTTTCAGTTTTGTGTTATTTGAATTACTAGTGTGAATTTATCATGTTCTTTAATGTGAGGGTATGTAAACTTTCAAGCACAACTATATATATATGAACAACAGGTTTAAGGTGACCTTAAAGCATCATCTTTTTTGCTAAAAGTATAGAAACAAGACCATTAAAATAGGGATACTTGTGACTTTAAACGACTAAGATTCAACCATCTGTGTTTGTTAGAATGGAGTAAACCATCTCCTCTTTTATAACTGCCCAGACAATTAGTTTATTTACTGGTTTGTTTGCTTGGTTACTGCTGCTGATTTGACTTTTTTAAATATGTCCTATTGATTCTCCATGCATCACAAGGAGCAAAGCTCGGGGCTTTGATTGGCTAAATTAAGGTCAAGATATGCTTAGTAATAAAAACAATAATGTTTCTAAAAGTTTAAATAATGTACAAGTGAGAATTATCTGAATAACAAAAAAGCAAAACAAGATAAAAACCTTGCTGTTCACTTTTTAAAGGGTCACATCAATCTGTAACCTCTGTGAAGAAAAAGAAGCTGATATGATTATTTTTTTTTTGTTATTGTTTAAAAGCCTCTGTGCCACCATCAGACAAAACAATAGTTTTAATATTATAATTAATGTTTTACTTCAAACAGTTTGTTTGCTGACTAACTAGCCTCTGGTAAATAAATGTTCAAAAGTACAAACTTCCTTCTTTCCTACATGAGGTAATTTTTAACATGAGCTAATGGAAACAAAGAACAAAAGTTAGAACAAATAAATAATTAGCTCAATGTACACATGCAGTTTGCAGCACAAACAGCTTAAAAAGATACTTTTCACAGTAAAAGGTTCTGTCAGGGGAGAAAACAAAGTCAACTACAGTATTGCTGTAAAGTACGATGGCTGCAATAAACTGTGAAATTAAAAAATGATAACCATTATTTTTTTGGAAATGTCTCCTTACCCTTCAGTGAAAAAATCATCATTCATGCAACAGCTGGTGAGAAAACAGATATTCCCTAAAATTCTCCCATAAGTTGGAAACTGATCGCAAACTGGCTGAAGCGGCTGAAAACCCAGGAAATAAATAAGCTTTCTATTTGTCACAGCCCATCTGCCTGAAGAAAACAGCTACAGAGTCCTAATGATAGTCCATCATATGACTTCTTTAGAGCCCAGTCACAGTGTTTAAGCCTTACAGCACAGCTGACTGAGTCCAATGACTCAAATCCTGAACAGCTGAAAGAACATATTCACATATGTTCATTATTTAGAAAGTCCACAGAATTTGTTGCTTATTGTTCCCCTTTCTTGCTTTGCATTAACTTGAGCCACAAACATAAAAATCCCCACTGTCAGGTTGAATTTAGCCTCTCCGGATGTCTTTAGGCCCGGCCTGAGGTTACATGTGTATGATTTTGCGAAGCTCAAGCAGAGCGGAGCTCAAATCTGTGACGGAATGACTCTAATGAATGTGATAGATCAAAAAGACACTGCAATGTGAAGTGACATGAGCTACTGATGTAAGATGATACTAAACCACACTATTAAATACTGTCCTGCCTGATTTAGAACATTTCCCAGGTCACATCAGCTCCATGCAATAAATTGTATCCATGCAAACAAGATCTTAACAAATAAACAAAACCAATAGATGGAAACAATGGTGATAGTTTGAACAGATTTTCCAGCATATTATTTTAAGGTTTATTTGTCTTTTACTGATACACCAAAATTATTGTTTTCCCTGACTGTAAAGCAGATAGTAGTAAAGTTCTGCCCCTCCCCTACGTGTTGCTAGCCCAACTTATAGTTGTAAAAACCCTCCAAAACAAATGCTTTGTTGTCCTGAAGCCGCTTTGTAATAATTGGGTATTATGGCATTCTAAACCACTGTGTTTGTATGATTAAGTGAGAAGGCTGTATTTCAATACTCATTAAGTAGCAATGACAAATAGAACAAAGCAATTGAGATTCATAGTCTGCCCCTCCCTCACCTGTCTCTAGCCCGACTTATAAGACAGCTACTATCAACTTTATGTTAGATTATAGAGATCAATATTTCAAAAAATGTTCATTTCAAATAATGACTTGATCATTCAATAGTAGTGCTTCAGTACACATAACCAAATTATAACAGTGACATTTTGAAGATAACACAATTATAACACCATGATACTTTCTTTCACTTAACGTAATCACACCAAGACCTGCATTTAGTTTTAGTTTCAATAAAACCATGATTTATCTTATTATGATTAGAATTTTTTTTAATTAAGCCAGAATACTATTTTTCATAGTTATATTATTTCTCAATGTAATTTAATAATTCATCTTTAAATTTTTCGATAAATGCAAAAATGATTTTGTTTCAACAAGCTCTGTTCAGTGTTTTAAATGGTTAATATGTATTCTAGAGTAATGAGTGGCATTCGGTTGAAAAAAACAAGTTAGTTAACTGATATCACTCAGAAGACTGAACTTGTTCAAGAATTTCCAATGTTCAATTTTTCATTAAAATATATAAGAAAAAAAATCAAGACTTTTTTAAAAATGGTTCATTTAGAAATTATTTTACACCTCTTGTGGTTTGAATTAGCCCCTTTTCAATTGAAAGCCCAGGGATTTTAAACCACAAGATTGTCTGTTTTATCACACAACTCTTTTACAAATCTCATAACATGTCTATGTGAATCATAAAAGGAGAATTTACAGAATCCCAAAAATGTCCTGACATTAACTCTCACAAAGTAACCAATGTGTTTCAGAAGTTAAATACGCAAACTACCCATATAAACATTTTTTTTCTACTTTTTAATCATTTTTCAAATTGTTGCAGTAAAGGTTTGGCATTTTGCTCCTAACATTCAGCCGAAACGTGATGTCATGCAGGAAAGATTCCTATTTTCCCATTGAAAGCTGCCAGTCAGCAGAGAGGAAAAAGAAGAAGGCTGACATTTACTGTCAAGCAGTGACCGGGCAGATTTCTGTATCGTCTGAAGAGCCTCAGCATATATATCCGCCCCTACCTTTATATTTTTCCAATACGTCCTCGTAGGCTTGGAGGTATTCCTGCTCGTCCGACAGCACATAGCCCTGCGGCGCGTACTGAGCCATAACCCAGGATCCACAAACTGGACGCTCACCAGCGACGGATTGGGACACAGCATGTGTGTCGCTTTGTAGCTCTACATGCGTGTGTGTTCGTGCGCTCGTATGCATGTGTGTTTGGCTGAGGGCTCGAGAGTGATCGGCGCTGTTGTCGTTTTGAAGGAAACGCCCTGGAGCCCTCCCTTGTCTGAGGTCTGACCAATGAACAGCGTTTCCTCTGTGAGTTTATAGAAGCGATAGGAAAGGTTGCACTGTAAAAATATATACCCAATGCCAGAATTAACAGCCCAAACGGAAAAAAAAATTAATATTATAAAAATAAAAACTTATTTCAGGTATATTTTGTACAGAGACTATTATTCAAATAATACAGAAATGAACATGAACGTTATTTTCCATGTAATTTAACCAATAAATATTTGGAGAAAAAGGCCCCCCAAAATGTATTACTTTTAAAAGAAGAGTGGTATTTTAAAAAAGGCTGATTTGACTGTGAAAAATCCTTTGCAACCACTCATCTGTTTATAACAGGAAGTACCATGTAAGATGACCATGTGTCATTTGGATTTGTGGTCCCTAATATGCTATAATTGTGCTTAAGATAGAGATTGTTTCCTTCAGAGGAAAATATAGCCTACTCCTTTAAAAGGAATATTTGAGTCATTCAGAAAACAGGACATGTTCAAACACAAGAAATGTCTGATTTTTCTTTTTATATTTCTCAAATGTTGATACCATATGAACAATGAAAACCAAAGTTTAATTTGTGCACCAAACCTTGCCAAGAGTTCCTTCTTATTCACCGTATTTTATCAAAAAATGTCTTATATGTCAGAATTATTACATCACATGTAAACAATCCTAAAAAAAAAAAATCCTGTCCTGGGTTTAATATTTTCCAAACAGGTTGACAAGTGTTCCTCTAAAAAAACATCTTCCTTTTTTGTAGTAGGTTTAAGGTTACTAAAATGTTAATAATCTTTTGTAATAAAACATTCCTTAATCATACTCATGCAAGACACTTTTAAATATAACTCTGTTAAAGTCACTTAATGGCATTCAACCAACACTAAATGGTCATGAATGTTACAAATACATTTTTACAGTGTGCATAGGCATTACTGCTTTAGTGCTAATACATTTAGGGTTGAATTATGCATCTATACCTTTCTGTAGAAGAGAGCAGTTCAGGAAGTTTCACTGGTCAATGAAATTGAAAAAGGAAAAATTCTTACCCCTAAAATCTTATCAGTTTGAAACATTTCCTTGAACAAGACTGGAAAATAACCCTTATGCAAAAAAAAAAAAGAAAGAAAACAACAACTCAAGGCTAAGCGATAGAGCGGCAAGCATACATCAGTGTTGATGGACCAGCCATGACAGAGAACTCAAGCACCTGTGTTGATACCCCACTACGGTGGTGTGGGGGAACTTGGTTAAGTTAAAGTACTTCATGTAATTTATTTGGAAATAAACTCTACAACCTTTAATTAGTAACTGACTTGTTATTAAATTGAATTAGAATCGGTTTATTACCATAGCACCAATTCACAGTATGAATCATATTGAGGGACTTTACAGAGTCAACTCATATAGACAGATTGGTAAAAAAGTTTCCAAAGTAAGTAAATGAAAACATAAGCTGACAATATTTCCTTCCATTGCATAGCCTTTTTATCTGGCAAAAGGGTTCTTATTCATTAGATGGACATGCTGCTACCTGAAGAACAACATTTGTCCAGCTACCTCATCCTCACAAGGAAAAGAGATTATGTTGAGCATTCTGATGACCATAACAGAGATTATATTTCTCTCCATTTTCTTTCATTTCAGTCTCATCGAGATGTTCTCATCAAAGCTTCAAATGCCACGCACTAAAACATAGAGCCAGCTAGGTGTGGAGGTTTTGGGAGCTTTTTCTAATTCTGAATGTAAACAACAAAAACTATTCACCAGTAAATGTGTTACTAACAGTCATGTCTTTTTGTTGTTGTCATTGTTGTTTGTTAATTGGTTTGTTTTATTTTGGTGTTTTTATTGTGTTAAGAGGAGTTACTTAGTAGTAAAAGATAAAATAAAATATCTTTGATTGTATGAATTTGGTGATCTTTAACTGTGCAAAAGATGAGCATGTCGTCGGTTTCTACTTGATCAAAGTCGCGCACTTTTTATTGCTCTGCACCTGCTGACTTTATGCCATGTCCATACATCCATTAAACTAAAACTAACCTGTATTTATTTTGTACATAAATCGGCTGCTGTCAGAGCAGATCTTTATGACCTGCAATTATGACAGTGATTATATGACATTAAGTGGTATCAAAGTAACACTATAAAACGATTAGTAGCAGTAAAAGAAGCTCTACGCACAATTCATCACGTTTATCAACCGGAAATGTTTTTTAAGGACCCCATTACTTTTTTTAATAGAAAAAATAATGCTGAAAACAAAAGATCACAGACAACAACCAAACTAAACATTTTATATATAGCATCATATCAAGACACCACTTCATCACTCATTTAGTTCCTTCCCCCCTCTAACTTAACAACAAGGTGCGCGTCCCTCACCTGCTATCCTGAGCACAGCTCTCTCCGCCGGATCCAGCACGGATCCTCCCTGAATCTTCCTCTTGTACCGCTCATGTCTCGGCAGGTTCCAAGGCAGAGTGTCGCCGGGTGCGGGAGACGCAGATCCGGATTTAAAGCTGCTGTATTCATCCTCGTCCGAAATGTCCGCTGATGAAGACATGGAGCAGTGCAGGGAAGGGTTCCCCGAACTGGAGCTCTGAGACAAAAGGAGACGAACAATGTCTTGATTATAAACATACACACACACACACACACATATATATGTGAGTGCATATAAGGTGAGATGCGAAATGAACAGAAAACGCAACCAAGCGGTGATCACATTTTTCTCACCATGACGGGTCAATGTGCGTAATGTGCGGGTATGTTGAAAGTGACATGGGCCATCAGTTCACAGTGACCCAAAACAATAAAAGACTGAGCCAAACGAAAGCAAGGCGAAAACCAATGGCGTCTTGCTCCCCCGCCAGGTCAAATCTTAGACTTACCACAGTATACATGGAGATCTGTCAGCTGGAAGGAAAAAAAAAACACACACACAATCCAATTCGGGCCGCAATAACTCCCCCTTCGATCATCTATTTTAGGGGTGCCACTCCCTTCCTGGGACCCCCCCAGAAAATCTGCTTCTCTTAAGGCAGCATCTGGGATGCGGGGTGATGTCAGATCTCCTGAGGATGATGCCGGTGGATGCTGAGTGTCGAGGATGAGCGCCGCTTGACTGTGATGGGAAAGCAGACTGCATGTGTCTACGCGTCATACCCCGGCAGCCAACAACAGCAGCAGCAACTCCAGCCCTGACTGTGATGTTAGAGCGCCATCTCTTACACAAAGGAATAGCTGTAAACTCCCCCCCCCCCCTTTAGACGGGAACAATAAGTTCCAGAAACAAAATGCATCCATAACGACAATAGGAGCCATTATAAAATAACAAACAATTCTCAGCAAAAAGACGGGACTAATGTGATTTATGTTATGATGTTACCTGCAAGAAGCGCAGTTTCACAGTGAGGTTATTCTTTCCGGAATTCACTGGTTCGTTTAAGGCTCTTAAAGTTGGGCTTCTCATCAGCTAAAGTAAGAGGTGAACGCTTCCAAACAGCAATTTCTGTAGTAGTTTCCTGCTGCACCCTGGCACTCCCAGGTTGAGCAACAGAACAAATACAGGCAAACACATCCTTAAGGAAAAGGGTTGGGTGAATATATACTTGTACAATCACGTTTCATTTAACTAGCATTCAGGGCTTTTAACAAGAGATTAACTAGACAGTAGCATTTGGGCTTAAAGGTTCTAGGTGCAACAAAAATGGTTACATTTCTTTATTATTATTATTATTATTATT
>JAUZNJ010106537.1:0-10084 GCA_034780135.1 Jordanella pulchra | reverse complement strand
ACAGTAGCATTTGGGCTTAAAGGTTCTAGGTGCAACAAAAATGGTTACATTTCTTTATTATTATTATTATTATTATTGCTTTAGTTCGCTTTAAAAAATGAATAAATATGTTGTTTTGTTGAAAGCTGATCACCAAAAGGTTGTTTTTTATTGCGAAACAAGACAGGTCTTTTTTTTATTTAACACAACAAAATTAAAAGAGCACCAGTTTCGAGAAATGTGAAGTATTCATTAGAATTTACTAAAAAAAATGTTATATTAAAAATAATTAAATTCTCCTCAAAAATCTGTGGAAAGAATCCTCATTAGTATTACAGCAATGACACATTTCAGTGCATCACTTCAGCTTTTTAGCAGGTTTTCACTGGTTCTCTGATAATATCTCTTTGATGATGAGCTCCAAGGGTTTGACGCTAGAATGCCTCTGTTCCATCACCCTAATCTTTAGCTCCTTCACGAGAACCTGTTTTTTTCAGTTGGCATTTTGGCTGGGTCATTCTAAATACATGAACAGGATTTCCAGTCAGGAGAAACATGTTAACAAATCTGAAAGATTACTTCAATCTAAATATTTCTAAAGGCATAAATAGTCACCAAAAACTCAACTTTTTGTTGAGTTTAACTGATCTGCTAAGTTGAAGCTTTAAATTTGGAAATGATGTTAAACCAAACTAAAACAATTAAGATTCTTCATTTAGTTTGTGGTAACATAAAAAAAAATCAATATGATTCTTTAATAAGCAGTCTATATCTACCATATGTGATGTTGAACTAGTGGATGCTTGGTAGCTTCTGACCTTCCCTGTTTAAATTCAGATTTAAAGAGGAATTCTTCTCATAATGTTGTCTGGGATCTCAGAAAACTGTACTTCTCAGTAGGAACAGATCGCAGTAAGTGCATGAATGAAGAATATTTTGCCTTGGGTGGACCTCACTGGCTGCCTTATACCACCATACACACTTTTGGAATGGTTCTTAAACATCTGGCTCTTTGGTTTGTATGTATAACAAGATTTATTGAAAAGAAAACTTTAAAAGGAACTTATCAGACAGGACATATATTGCTTTGGAAAATAATTCAATCCAATTAAAAAATACTTTATTACAGGAAATTAGATAACTAAATTATAATAATTGTAATTATAAGATACTTATACATATATAGTTAAACATGAACTCATATGGACAATGACTGAAGACCTTGAAGTTGATGTGTATCTACTAACCAATCCTTCTGTCATATTTCATGAAGACAAAAGTAACTGGAGGGCAGAAAGAAACAGTTTTTGTTCTTGTGCAAAAAGAGTGGCTAATATAGAAAAAATCCCGTGGCAATTCTGGGATTCCTATAATATTATGAAATAAAATAAAACCAATGAGCATTTGAGCAACTTCTATGCTATCTTTAAACATAGCAACATTAGAAGGATGTGTGGTTTGAAATGGATGAAGCATCATTACTTTACAAATAAAATGTGTCAACAACTTTCAGGTATACTCCTAAAATATGAGGAACAAAATGTCCAATTTTGAAGCCTAATGAGTCAAATTTATTCCTACATCCATAATAAAAAAATAAAAAAAAACTTTACTATGGTTCAGGGACACATAAGATTTAAAATCATCTAAGTTTTAGTTATGATCCAGAAACTCTAACACGTCAAAATGAAAGCTAAACGTGAAGAAATAAGATTCTATTATTTGAATCTCTTTTTCTTCTTCAGCATCTATAAATAGAAGATGAAACATTTAGGTGAAGAATGTTTCAGCAAGGCCACGTAGAGTAATTTCTTGTTTAAAATAGAAACTGCAGAGCTGATGAAAGTGATGCTCTGTTATTAATAGCAGCATCACTGCCTCCTGATTCATCTTTGAAAAACCAAGTCTTTCAAAGGTAAGCTAATAATACATTTATACCAACGTAATTATCTCTGCTAATTCAGACAATAAAAAGTGAAAAAGGACATAACTCCGATCCAAGTTGTTTTCTAAGAATTAAATGGATATTTACTTGAATCTATATTACACTGTATTTTACATTTAACAAACCCTGCAATACCTAAACAGGCAATGATCTAAAATCAGTTTTCTGCTCTGTAGATGGTAAGTTTGACAACAATGAGAGTAAAAAAGCAGTCTTCAGACTAATTTGCTAAAATATTCAAACATCTATATGCAGGAACAGAGTTTCTTTAAATGCTGGATGTGAAATAAGACACGTCTGCATAAGCCTCACTTCCCGTCAATGAAAAATTGTTGTCGATAGCTCCTTTGCACCGGTCAAGGCTGGTTAGCGATTAAGCGCTGCAGACATGTTTTTATCCACATAACCATTGTAAATCTGTCATTGTGACGGTGAGTGGCTATATCACTAATCAGGATGGGATGATAAGCTTAATTACACCACTTATTCTATTATCTGATTTTATTTTGAACCCTTATATAGTAAAATCTGTTCCTTTATCTTGGATCTGTCAGGATTTCATCTATGTGTTGTCATTCTTAGTTTCTGGTGGAACTGCTACTACATTGTTGTTTTTATCATGCCTATTGTCAGTTTATAATGAACACTGTTTGTTCAGAAGTATCAAAAGTGAGAAAAAGTGTTATGAAACAGAATTCTGGTGCAAATGTTACAAACCTTGTTTGTTTAAGACTACTTGTCATCTCAAACTATCATGCAGCAAACAACATTGCTAATCAATAGCATCCTTTGAACTCTACATCACTTCCAACATCACAGAAGATTTCACACGGAAATCACAGCTCAAACTACATTGGTAGTTCTAATTATTGGTTAAGCAGTTATCTAATATAGGATACTTTATATAAAGAGTGTATAAGTATGCACAGTTCTTAAATTTTCCACATTTTGTCTCATTAATACAGTATTTAACGAATTTTGGGTGGTAGTTTAACACAAACAAAAGGCATCATTCTGCCTCCTTTACTCTGATAGCTTTAAATAAAATCCATCAAAAGTCACCATACAATTAAAATAGAGATTCTCTGTGTGCAATGTAATCTTGATGTAAGTACAGCAGGTCTGTGAAGACCTGAAAGGTTTTTCATTTTGAGAACATCCACAACCTGTATCATGAAAAGCAATGAACACACCAGCAATTCAATTTTCCGATTTACACCATGTATGGTACACAAAGACGTGTAAGAAAGAACTGTAAAAAACCCTTTCATCTTGAACTTTGGTGGTAGCATCATGCTGATACTAATATGAGGATGTAGTAAGTTAAACTCTGTGGAGGAAAACCAGCTAAATCCCCTGAATTATATATATATCTACATATAGATATATATATAGATATATATATATATATATATTTGTTTTTAAATAAAATTATGCACATTTTGTGCATAGGTATAGACAAAGGTGATAAATGTTTATAAAGGCCACGATCCAAAGGAACTGGTGTGGCCACACTGAATAAGCCAGTTCTGTACCTTTCCAGCTAAACAAAAACAAACAATCATTGTTCTGATAAGGAGATGGATTCTGTTTCTTCTTGGTTCACTTTTTGACCACAGTCTGAAAAGATAAAAGTCTAAGACTGATAAAATCATTGAGGAATGACAAGCAGAGGCATATAGAGTAAGGATGTTTACTCTTTAAGCTGAAGGATTGAAACAAACAGATGGGGTTGAACTGACAGCAGGTACCAACATGAAGAGTTAAACTGAAAAAATATTCTAAAAATAAATTATTTGGAAGCTCAACTTCTGGGCTGTAACAAAAGGGGAACAGTAATATCAAAACTGGTTCTCAAACAATAATTTTTACCACCCCAAATCTTGGCTTATACTTTGGCTTAAAAGTTTATTTTCTTTCCATGTGGCTAAAAGGAAAACAGTGTCTGCATATTTAGGTAGCTAATGCTCTCTAAAAAGTATTTGGTTGGCCTCGTTGTCTGCTTGACAATACTGCTAGAGTTCTACTTGTGTATGCTAGACAATAGAATAGAATAGAATAGAATAGAATAGAATAGAATAGAATAGAATAGAATAGAATAGAATATCACTTTTTATGTCCTTCAATGGAGATATTTTTGGGCACATCAAGATCCCTCATAACTTTTGGGAATTACTCTTTTATATACATATGGCACATTATTATTAATAACTCATAAAACATTTTTAGGTTATTTTTCCAAAGATATGACCTTTGAGGAGTTCATAGTTCAAAAGCACACCCAGACCCAAACCCTTTAAATAAGCATGTTTATAGGAACCTCAAAAGCACACAGAGTCCCTAGTTAAAGGAAAATCATATGACCCACATCAATTTATCATCCGTATTAATGATGGTTAGGGAGGGATACCTACAGCTTTACGTGTGGGAGTGACTTGTACAGACTGGTAAAACTCTGGCGGGAGTCTCTTCTTGACTTTACGTTTTCTTAAAGTCGAGGATAAGTCGGGTTCAATTTCTGGAACCTCGACCAGACTGGGTTTTTCTTCTGTCACTCTGGCATGTGTGTTCCTTCTGAGGTGCCGTGGACTGTGCCTAAAACCCTGGGAAACACAATCGAATGTCAAAGTGGTGCAAAGGTGACAAACACAACACAGAATATTCAATATATCAACATACTACTGCAAAAATATTGACTTTTTGGAAGGTTTCATTTATTTTTAAATGTGTTGTAAAATGTAAGTTTTAAAATTAGGCTAAAAGGCAAAGTTGGTGAATAAAAGTATATGAAAATAAAAGCGGCAAAAAATAAATTGCATACTTTTTAAAAAACGCTCCTCTACTATTTTTTGTATGTTTTTCTCTTAAAGTCGCATTATCCACCAATTATATTGAATCTGAACAACCTGTAATCAATATCAGCTTTCCTGGTAGATGTAAAACGTGTGATACAAACTGGTTGAATAACTTTAATAACTGGTTGGCTAACTTTAGCCACAGTTCAGATGGCAGTTTTGGTACAAATACAGCACTGTTTTGACCTATAACTGTAGTGAACCCAAAAGCAGAGAAAAAAAGATCAGAGAAACATTCCCATACAGGTGAGTAAAATGACAAGAAAACAGCTGTGAAAGAGCAGGAAACTGAAGGAGTAGAAACTAGTTTATAAAAATCAAAAACACAAAATGCTGAAACAATAAGTGTGACAGAAAGAGACCAAAATGACCAAACTAAGAGACAATAGATTATATAAAACACTGGATCACAGGAAGAACATGATATACATGTTGAAACATGGTGGTGGCAGCATCATGATCTGGAGTTACATTTCTTTCTATTAGTCCCGTCTTTTTGTTAAGGGGAAAATAAGTTATGACTTCAAAGTTTTATCTTATTGAAAGCGTAAGAAGTAGAAAGGTTTCATATTTTTGTGTTTAAGTTAAGCCAGGCGAATCAATAAAAATTGCATTCATAAGATAAAAGCTTTGAAATGACCCATAGTCCCAAAGAAATAAACCTGACAGAAAGTCACATGCAGAGGGCCGAGGAGCAGAGCCCTTCCCATAGTCCCAAACCTTATTTGTAAAACCTTTGTGAGGTACAGTGACTTAACTTACTGAGACATAAGTCTTAGAATTCATTTTAAACGATAATGCATGCAAGGATGACAAACAAAAACAAAATTTCATTAAACTGCAGAGATGGAAGCCTGGATGTATCACAAGAACCACTTCAAAACAAAAAAATGCATTTTCTCTTTTTTTCTCTGTCTCTTTATAAGGTCATATAAGGAGACCAAAAGACACAATTCAATTTAACTAAAGGTCTGAGTGTCCCACTTTAGTGCCCTTGAAAATTAAACCAGTCTTTTTACTGACTGCTTAATATTTAGCTTTGGGCTTTAACATAGGCCAGTTTCGAAACTGAAAAACAAAAACGAGGAAAACACATAGACAAACTATTCGCTTTTTGTTGTGGTTTTTATCTGACATGGAGTCTAAAGTTAAAAGGTTTTCTCTACACCTCGTCTGAGACAGAAATGGGGGAAACATATGTAGAGTTTTCCTTTTTTTATCTCAAACTATAAAACCTCATGGCTTACATTATTTATTGGTAATGTTTGGTTGCGCATTGCGCACACCCAAGTATGTGAACATAATCAAGCAGTCCTGGGTAAAGTTCAAAGATCCTAACTTTTATGCTAATTTCTTAAGGGATAGCCTACTTGACAGAGCATCCAAAGTGAATGTAGTGTATTAAAGGCAGAAGAAAAGAAAAAGTGAAAGGTTATCCTACCTCTGATCGAAAATGATGCGTTCGGAGACCAACTATAGGACAGATAGCAGGTGTTACTTTAGAGATTGTGATTAAACATTTATTAATAGTGAAACACGTGTTGGAAGCATAACAATCCACAGAGTTTTAATGTATGTTGACAACCAGCACCAACATGCAGGAAATAAAATGACTATACAAGAAGCAGTCCGAGGCGAGGAGATGCGGCTGGCCTGCGTCGCACTCACCGCGGCTCCTGGAGCGTCCTCCGAGCACTGATTTTATAGGATGTTTTCCATTGCGGAGCCTCCGATGCCAGCAGCAGAAAAATAAAATCGTTGCAATAGTCCCCAGCAAAAGCAGCAAAAGCAACAACACGCATTGAATACTGTAGGGCCTCAGCAGCACCAAAAACGCCGCAGCGATCATCGTAAGGCGAAATATAGGACAGCTCCTTTCGCTCCAGACAGCCGCCTTCCTCTCCTGTGCGTTTCCACCACTCAGAGTTCAGGATGCGGATAAAGACGCTCGTTGACAAACGTGGAGCATCGCTGCAAAACGTGGAGAACGCATAGGGTCAAAGTGAACAGTCCAGGATGGTGATATCTTTTTTTTTTTTTGGTCAGGTACAACGCATGACTCAGCAGAGACCTGTTTTATTTATTTATTTATTTTCCACAAGGGACAGGGGGAGTCAGCAGATTTATCACAGGCACCGTTGAGTCTGCTGCAGAGAGGCCTGCCCACAAGGATAACGCTGCAATATTCAACGCTGTCCTATTGGATGATCTGATGGATATCTGTCAGTCCCTTCAGACAGCCTAGTTGAGATGTAAAATGATGACCACAAGAAAGCTCTCATGGACTTCATCTAATGCTGATTATATAAATTGCATATAATGTCATTTTTTCTTGTTGTAACATAAGAGTCAAATAAGAATTTAATAAACACATAATAGTGCAATATCAGAAAATAAGTACGGAAAGTCTCACGATTGAAATTATGATGGTGAGATCTTTTTTTAACCAGAACTTTATTGAAAATTTTCAAATCACAGAACATTGACACAGATTATTGCAAGATATAGGCCGGCAGCTCCAAAATAAGTGATTACCAAAAAAAAAAAAAGGTGGGCAAGATATCTTATAATTCTCCAAATATTTCCCAAACTATGTTAACAGTGTGTATACATTTCTAATTGTTGATTCTTTGGATACAATCAAAGTAATTTTTTAAATCATTTTCAACAACAGGATGGAAAGGTCGACTTTTGGAAAATTTGGTTTTGTGTATGCGGAATTCTGCAAAATTAGAATAATCAAGTTAACCAAGAATTGGTATGTATTGGTATGGTAACTGGTATGTTGGAGTGCGATGTGATGTAAACCTCAACTTCTTTCCAGAATATCTGTGAAAAATGTATATAAAAAATAGGTGCTTAATTGTTTCCTGGTCAGCATTACAAAATACACAGTTGACATCAATATTGACAATTTTTGCTATAAAAACGTTAGTAGGGTAAATGTTAGAATTTTATATTGGACTTCTTTTATTTTGCAAATTATAAATAGCAAATTTGTGAGGAAGGAGCCATGTTATTTTCCAGTTAATATCAGAGGAGGATGACTATGCATATTTCCCTCTCGGATTAATTTCCCTTGTAATAAAGAAATAATTCCTTATATGTTTATTGTTACATCGATGACTCATAAAGTTTATACCATTTATAAAGAGGGTGAGGTGAAATTTAGACAATTTTAGAGGTAATTTTGAAACCTCGTAGTTACAATTAAGAAAAAAGGATAACCCTCCGATTTCCCTAATAATATTCTGTGGTATAAAGTACCAAAGAGATTCTGGCTTTTCCAAATATTCTTTTATCCATTTTATCTTAAAGGTATTGTTCACATCCATATAGTCTAACAATTCAATGCCACCATTACCTCTCCGGGCTGCTAAGATCTCTTTGCTTTTTCAAACAAAATTAATAAGGGTGTTAATTAGCAGTGATATTCCTTTTTATAGTTCCTTTTTTCTAGGGGAAAAATATAGCTTGTGTTCTTCTCTCCTTCCTCTAACCATTTAGCTCTGGTGCATATGAAGGCTCCCTTAATCATATTAATATATAAATGATCTAAATCAACTTTCAGCTATCCCAGTTTAATTTCTTCCTCTAAAGTAAGGGAGCTTTTATTTACTAGGATATTAACTTCTTTCACAAGTTCAGATTCTTTAAGATATTTTCGTTTTTTCATTTATTTACTGTCTAATGGCTGACTCTGATTTTAAATTTAAAGAATTCCCATTTGTGTGTATTACTTAGTTCTTTCTCTTTAAAAATATTTCCAGCAATTGCTTTAACTGAGTGGTGAAAGGCTTCATCTTTAAGTAGATTGCAATTTAATTTCCAATAACCACAGAATTTTACTTTTTTTTTTCAGTGGATTAAAAAAGGAAATGAGTATAATTTTGTGAATTGAGAAGGGGGCATAACCATGTGAACTTAGGCGAGCTTCTTCATATTTCTCTTTGAGCTTTTTCAGTTTTGAAAAATGTTTTGAATAAATGTGCATTAGACCTTCTAAAAAACAGAAAAGTGTACTTTCTTTTAGTAGTATTACATATACAATTGACATTGAGAGGAAGTATCTTAAGGTTAATAAAATTGGTTGCCATAAAAATGCAATAAAAAGTGATGCCGACAAACTATAACAAATAACAGAGAAACAATGAGGAGCTTAAATGCCTCTACCTTACAAGAAAGAGAGAAATACTCTAAACATTATGAGTATCAGACTTATAATCAACTTTTTGTAGGCCAGAACATTGCTTATAATAGGCTTTCTCAATTTTTCCCCTTTTTCTTTTAACCTGTATGTTTTAAGTCAACATGTATGGATTTAACCCCATCTATGTAAACAATTGGACCTTGCCATCTTGTTTTCTTTCAGTCCTTAGGTGCCTGTTCGACCAAGGGCCACGGTTTATTCCTGCAGTCTTTTTCATTGCTTGATGCTCCAGATTGTGCTCCTGAAGGAACACATATTGAATTGGGTGATGACTGGATGCGGTTTGTCGTCATCCCTCAAGCGTCCCACTCCGTGCACCGTGTCAACCACCATGTCAATGAGGAAACTCAGCTTTTTTTTTTTTTTTTCCATCTGGTGCAATCTGGCTCAATATTTGGCAGACATCCTGCCTCACATTTTCATTTCCTTTTTCAGGGAGGTTGATGAGACGCAGATTCCATCTTCTGCTATATCTTTCCCCTTCTTTGTTTTTTCTTTCTGTCAGATCATCCACTCTTTTATCCAGTTTCATTATTTTATCTTCTGTTTCTTTAGTTTGAAATCTAAGCTCTTTCATCTCATCTTTTGCCTCTTTTATGTCAGTAGTATTTTGTTTTAATTGCTGCTCAAAAACAAAAAACTGCTTCAACTCAGATATGGCTTGGAAGATGTCAGAGTTAGAAATCGAGTCTGTTTCTTTGTTGTTTCCACATGGTTTCTTCGGGTTTGGGCTTTTGCTGGGAGTCTCGGGAAGAAGAGTACACAAGCCGTAGAAACTCTTCTCTGGTTTTTCCGGAACCTTTTTCCGTGTTTTTTTGACATGTTCACTGGCTGTGAGGGTTTTGCATAGACCAGCCAAAGAGTCATAAAAGAATTTCAGGAAATAATCTTAATTTATTACCAAAAATGTCCAAAAATGACAAATTGGGCCCAAAACCTAGGTCAACCTAACAAAGTATAACTCAAGTGGTAACAAAAGGAACTCAAGCACAAACTGACCAAACAAGACATGAGGGGGACTTAAATAGTGGCTGATCAGACCACTGCTAACACACACAAGGGGGTAATTAAACACACAAGAACCTAACAAATACT
>JAUZNJ010106526.1:0-20567 GCA_034780135.1 Jordanella pulchra | reverse complement strand
TATAATCTGAAAAATAGTAGTAGTTTCTATATTTGCGTGTGACCTGGATGAGGAGTGTCACCCTGCCATACTCTCATGCTGACAATGCAAACTGGGGATGATGGCACCTGTCCAGCTTTTACCCCTCTGCTTCTGTTGCTTGTCCCAATTCATTCTCGAACACCTCAAGCACGAGATGCTTGGGTCTCAAAGGTCATCACAGTTGATGAGATGTGCTTCACACCGCCCTTGGAGTTTACCCTTCTAGAGTTTGAAGGCAGAATATGAGTGAAGGAGTGAAGCTGGTCCTCTCAAAGAGACATTCTGCAGATGGCGAGTTCTCGTATTTTCTCCTACAGCAATATTATAGATCATCCTGAAGGTGACATAGAGCCTTGGATCAGGAAAAATAAGGCCCGGGGATGCATCCAGGACCAAACTGTGTGTCACAGGTATGATCTGTGGAAACTGCCGCCCTGTATCGATCATATCTTTGCCCCACAGAGGACATAAAAATGGGTGCACACACTCAGAGCGAGTGAGGTTATGAGGAATGCTTCTGGAAGTTGCAGCAGTGAATAAATCACTGTTATTAATTACAATGATAAATGCTGAACACTGGAAAGAAAAATATAACGGTAGCTAAACCTGGAAGACATTATCATGCTTTTAGGGATGCAGCAGCATGAAAATGCTAATAATAAAGATTCCCTCTGTGATTTTGTTTGGTGTTTATTTGTAGAAATGGATAAAAATCTAAAACAATTTACTAGGAACATTTGTAAACATTACAGTCCTCAAAGGTAAGGAGGACAATTATAGCACTAATTTTAGGATTTAGAAAGAAGTCGTAGACAGTCTGAGGAAGCATGTGCTTAAAATAATAAGTCACATTTAATGAATTTGAAAATAATTAAAAAGTTGATTTATTTTAGTAAAAGAACCACAGATTCTGATAATAAATTCACATATATATATATATTCTGACTAACACATCTCTTAAACAGATGATATAATGTATTGAATATGACCCAGGGAACTCTGAAATGTGCTTAGCAGCAAAGTCCTACCAAACCTGCAGTTATCCTGTTCCTTCTGCACTTTTTAATACACTTTTTCACTATATTAATAATGTGCATTAAAACAGCCTCTGTTAATAGTTGACTTCTTTAGCAATGCAGTTTCAGTTTAGTGAAAAATATATCACCCCTCCAAAGATATTCTATATATTAAAAGGAAACTTGTAAACAGTAAAACTGTTCCAAACAGTGACTTAGGACAGGGTATTTTATCACCTTGAGATACATAATAGATTCTCCACCTTTGTATTCCTGCTAAATATCACCATGACGCACAGAAAGCTGTCCTCCCCACCTCCATCCAACAGCAGCAGGCTAATTCCCCAGGTAGCAATTACAAAACTGTGATCTGTCTGTTTACAGACTAACAAACTTTGGCTATCAATGACTAGTTTCACCCTCTTTAATAGATTGGCCTGCCACAGAGGGCAAATAGGTCAAAAATAAATCAGATATCTAAGCAGAGAAATTCATAGTGTCTCTATTAGATGTGCTCACTTGTGCTTTAATTCAAAACACGTCAAGAACTGGGTCAAGAGAGGTTATTGAACAAGGTTTTTCTAGTTTTGATGAGCGATTACTTCCTCTAATTGAAATTAATAAACAAACATAGTTTAGGGGAAATATACTTCAAAAAAGCTGCAAAAACCTGTAATTATAAGTGAACACACCTTTAAACCAAAACTTTGTCCAAACAACCTAATTATGTCTCAGCATTCAGCCAAAGTATTTTATTTTTTATGTGATTGATACCATTAACTGTAACATGTTAAAAAAAAACACTAGAGTCTTTACCTGTTAGTTCTGGTACTGATTTCTTTTTTGTTGTGGTTGCTTTGGGGAGGAGGGGGACTTCTGCTATAGAGCACAAATTCTCTCAAAACTGGGAGGTTCCACAGGGGTCACTTTTGGGTCCTTCATTATTTGCTTTATGTGTTCCTTCAGCTGACATCACTTGTAACTCAGAGCAGAAATCCATCACTAATTAGACAGCATCCATGAGTGAAACCATGGTTTGTTTATCATTATTATAATATAATTTATCTTACACAACTACAAAATAAATAGATGTATCATTTTAAAATTATTTTCATTTTGTTTTCACTTCCATATTCCCAACAGCAAGAAAGAGATACCAACCCCGCACTGACTACTCATGCATTAAAGCAGTAGAAAACTTTTTACAAGTGCAACTGTTCGTTCTATTCAGTTTACTTATATAGCGACAATTCACCACATGTCATCTCAAGGCAGATTACGTTTCTAAAACCAGCTGATTGCATAGAGTCATTGACTTACAGGAGATGCTCCTCCTAGATGAGTTTGCAGCAATGTCATTCACTTGTAATTTGTCATTTAATCTTTAGTAATGCTTCACACCAAGCCTGCCTGTACCAACAGTAGAGACAGAGTCGAGCAGAAGAGCTCTTAGCCAGTACTCATGTCAAAGGATGGAAGAGAGCACATACAGTTAGTTACAGTAGAAGAATAAAACTGCACTGAAAAAACAGGACAGTCTCCAACAAGTATAAACAAATGTGTTGATGGAAGCTGTCCAGCTGATATTTCATTTCAGGGATGAGTCCCAGTCAAAAAGGAACAGACCAAATGAAGCTACTATAAGGAGAACATAAATTGTGAGTGGAATTGGCAAATGCTGCAGAGTGGGAGAATAGAGATATAGAAGCAGAATGAGGAAAAGTGGTCCCTATGTCCTCCAGCAGCCTGAACATATAGCAGCATGAATATAGAAAATAGCACAGGGTAACCTAACTATTGTGGATGAGGTATGAGAAAGGTAGAGCCAAGGCGAAATGTTTATAACTTGGTTTTGCACCCCAACCTAATTACCCTCTGGATGTCTTCCCAAATGTCCCTGATCATAAAAGCACCCACAGTTGAGTATCCTTCTGGATTTTAATTGGTGGCTCCTGGAAACACTGAATTGAATAGTACACAGTCAACATAGTTGTGGTTCACAGGAGACCCGCTCCTCAATTTCTTAATATGGAGCTAAGATCAGTGTTCGTGTTTATGTGTGTAAGTGGGTGTGGGGGGGATACAGTATGAGAGAAACAGCGCTGGAAGACCCGCAGATGTGACGGTCGATCCGATGGAAACAGACATTAATTAGCGGAGGAGACGTTAACGGGATTATGAAGATTTAAGGAGAAGTCGCCTGAATCCGGTGTCACACACAGTATGAGGTGGGTTGGGGGGGAGGGGGGGGAGGATTAAGTTCCACACGCCTTCACTCCTCTAACTGCGCTCCGGGTGTCATGGGGATCGACCGGCGGCGGAGAGCCTCCCTGGCTCTCACCTTGAACTTCCTCGCCCTGTTGCTCGCCGTGTCGGCTCTCACCACCAGCTACTGGTGCGAGGGGACGCGGAAGGTGGTGAAGCCGTTCTGCACCGGTCCGGTCACCACCAAGCAGGCGTTTTGCATCATGTTCAACAGCTCTAACATCAACGACACGCGTCTTGTGCAATACATCTGGGAGACCGGGGAGGACAAATATGTGATGAGAAGGTTTCACACCGGCATCTGGTTCTCCTGCGAGCAGAACATCAACATGACAGGTGAGTTTGTCTGGATGCGGCTGGATCCGCTGGGAATGGCGCGCGGACTCTGCGCGCAGAGCTGTGCGTCGGAGATCCTGGCACACAGCAGCAAACTTCGAGAAAACAGTTTTAATCTGAGATGTTCATATTTGGAGGAGCCCAAATAATTTTGATTTTAGAAAAGTTGGTCTAGAGAAAAAAAAGATCGTATAAGTGTTTTAAAAAGTGAGACCCAGACACCGGTCACTGAGTCTCGCAAATCAAACTAGGTTTTGTGAAATTTGTATAAACGTGTAGCTATGTGTGGTCGTTGTTCGACCACTCTGCTATATTATGTTCAGTCGATCGTTGACACTGCAGCATAGTGGAAAACCAGTGGAGAAAACCCGCTCCTAATACTCGAGACATATTGGGAATTCATTGGCTTTCATACAGGCTGAGATCTTAACAAGCAAAAACATAAATGCAATAAAATCATTTATATCCTATTTTTGATGTATTGGTTTTATACCGCAATGAAATTGCAAGTAATCATCCCGTAATTATAAAGAACATCATACATCAGCCGCCATTAATAAAAAAAATAGTTGAAAATTCTAGATTAGTGTTATATTTCAAAAAGAATAAACAAAGTAGTAATTAAATAAGTACGATGAAACTAAATATTTACCAATCAAAAGAAAACGATCACAAAAGAAAATAAATGATCAGATGTTGAAAGTTGATGATTTATAGTTTCTTTTTACAATTCTTTTGAAAAATACACAGACTGGACAGATCTGAAGGGTAAAGAGTTAAATGCGAGATAAATTGAACAGGTGAATGTTTTAACCAAAGCTCAGGATTCGGGAGCAATTTACATAGATATATTTTATTGGAATAAACACTGAATATTGGAAAAAGTCAAACATTGGGTGAGTTTAACAAATATTTTTAAACACAAGCTTATAATTCGCTGTGAAAACATGTTAATCATCTGGACTTGGAAAAGCAAACTGCTTAAAAAGTAGATATTTAAGAAATTATTTCTCATAAAATGATAACAATAAAAAAATGAAACCCTTTGTTGAAAATATTTACTGAAAATTATCTACAAAGGGCAAAGCATTTTGATGCATTAAACACTTCTGATTCCAGTGTGGATCCTTGACTTTCTTTCTTGCCTCTTAGTTTATTGTGTGAAAAACAGAACACTTCCACAGAGGTATGTGGAACTTCGATTATGGATTTATCTGACATTATAGAAAGCCTTTCTGTCTTTAAATACCAGGAAAACATTTTTTGTTTTGACAGAGCTTCTGCTGCACCCTTTCACAAGATGAAAAATAGAGGCAGAAAGCAAATCTCTTGAGAAATTGGATCATTCTGAGATTTCTTTTTTTCCATATCAGAGTTTTATCCCTTGTGATACAGTCCACCTGTTTCTCCCCATCGCAATCTAGGAGGATATGTCAGAATATCAATGACTTCCCAATTTTATTTATAGCTGTATAGTATGAATATCTATGCTGCCCTTGGCTATCAGTTAAATGTCTCATTTACATTGTTTTTCAGGTGAAAAATGCAGAAGTTTTATTTATGTGGCTCCGGCGAATGAAAGAGGTAAGGATCCATCTTCCTATGTTTGACGTAACACCAATTTTTAAACACATGTTGAGTTATGTGTAAAAATCAGACCAAATGTGGGTGTTTCACAAAATATGACGTATGTTTCTGTCAGCTTTGCACATCTGGAGGCTGATATTATTACCTGTTTTTCTTTTATGACTAACATAATTTTTTATTTTTGACTTTGAATGGGCCATTCCTACACATTAGCATGTTTTCGTTCATTTGTCCTTCATTTTAGCACTTCTGCCAGTATGTTTAGCCGTTCTCTAAGGTAAAAATTTTACACAGTCTTAAGACTACTGCTGGTTCTGGCTGGCTTGGGGTTTCTTTTCTTTTTTTTTAGGATTGTCTTTCATTCAACTCTATCCATTAGCCCAACAAGTCTCTGACCCACTTTTCTGTTGCTCGAGATATAAAATATGCCTGAGGCCTGATGTTGCCATCTCTCTGATAACATTGTGCGTTCAGGGTGAGCTGAGGTGTTATAGTTTTAGTCTGTTGTGACTTAATCATCGCCTTCCTTATGACCTGTACCAAATTGCTAATAAGATATCATGAATTTATTCCACAATTTCCTTGTCTCATCATTCTTCTATAAGGGTCAGATTCCCTGACCTCCTAAATGTGTCCCGTAGCCATTGCAGTGTTTGGTCATTAAGGTTTTTTTTTCAAAACCCTCTGTGATACTAAACACACAGGTACATACTGTAGACTGCTCAATGGAATAAATACAGCGGTATTAGACTTGAAAAAAGGAGGTGAATACTTCCGTATACCAAGTGTTTTATATTTTCACTAGCAGAAAACTATCCCAGGTGATATTTTCTTTTCACCTCACATGATGTGCTGCTTTCTGTTGGAGTGTCACATTGGGTTCTACAATATAACTGAAAGTGTCTGGTTTGACACCAGAATTGCAACTTTAAGAGCACTAAATGTTCGATCCTTTTTTTTCCCACAAGAAATTAGAAAAACACATTTACACACTGTGGCCTCAAACTATTATGAAAAGAATAAGGTCTTTGTAAAGCAGGGAATCTGAAATCTAGAGGTGTAGAAGGATGTTGTGGCACTTGCTTTATGTTGTTTCAGATAAAAGGTCATGCAGCATAGCAACCCTGTTTTGACAAAAGGATTGTAAAGATCTTTATGAAGAATGTTGTTGCTATAGCAATTACGATAGATCTTGATGAAGCTAAAGAGGAACAAAGGATTCATCAAAAGGAGGTTGGTATGAATTAGGAAACTAACAATTAATGACAATTAACTGTTTGTTAAAAAAAAAAAATGTTTGTTTTTAAGGATTCACTGAGATTAGCATTAGCAATTTGAATTCATATAGAAAAAGGTTTCAACCTCCATCTGTCAGTCTATCTCTTTATATATTCTCCAAGCTCTCACTATCCCAAGGAATCTTAATGAAAGATTTAATAGGCAGATGTTTTTAAAAGGGTTTTGGCTCCAGATGGGTGCTTTAATGGATTTCCCATTTTGCCAAGGATATTTAGTTTCAGATAACCAAAAAAATCCCTTAATTGATTCTATTACAAACCCCATAGAAAAACATACAGCCGGCAGACTTGTAAGAGATAATATAAAACCAATTAAATTAAATTTTTACTGTTCAGAAATGTCACTGAAGCTGCATCTTGCATTATATTTTACAATTTGAATGATCAGTTCCCACCTCCAATATTAGAAGGTTTTGGCAATGAAATGGATGTGACTCCTTGGTCAGCAATGCTTGTCCACTCCCTTTTAAAAGGTAACCAACTGTCCTACTGAGTGATGGGTTGTGGTTCAGGTTGCGGCCCGACCTTTAAATACAGAATCATCCCTTACTTTACAATAAAACATTGCATGTTGTATTGAACCAATAAAATGTTCATGGTTCAGGAGTGGGCAGGACAGAAACACTACAAGAGCAAAGAATCCCGAGCATAAGTCTTTCATACCCTGACCATCTCCTGAGACTGATATCGTATAGATTATTATAAATATTGTGGTTAAATTGATTGTTTATGTGGATTTTATGATCGTGTGTTCATTGATTTGTGTATTAGCCAATATAAACTGTCATTTAAAGAGTAAATCATGCTAATATAAAGAAAATAATATAGCAATGTTAAATAATAATGGCATTTTTTAGTTTAAAAAAGTTTTTTGCTGCTTGTGTTATAGGTCTTGTAGATCAGTTGCTTGACAGCATTTAGTGCAGATAATATTTAATACTTAGTATGTCTTTAAATAGTTATTAATTAAAGTTCACACAAACTGACCAGCTTTATTTGCTAGTCCAATGTGTTAGATTATACAGTAGACGTATATCATCAACTAGTTAACTGTGTAGTAACAAAGTCATGTGCAACTCTATTATAATTTATTGTTTGCTCGTTACTTTATTTGCAGCAATGTCTTACAATAAATTGCACACTGCTAACAAAGGATGTTACTTTGCTTTGTAAAAGTAGAAGCATAAAAAGAGCACACCACTAGGACTCCACCCTAATGACAGTTGGGAGAATCAGGCCATGGGATTCCCTTGTTTTTATTCATGAAAGGTGGCGATCCTAGTCATGGTAGTCTTTGGGATTGTAATTCCTACCTTCACTACAGGATCGGAGTATAGATTTTAAATCAGATCTATTGCCCTGTCACCTGGACATTAGCTTATATTGCCTCCAGTGGGCAGTTGATTTTCAAGATGGCAAAAAGCAAAAGAAAATCAGTCTGTCTGTTCTAGCTCTAGGCCACAGTATGTAGGCTGACTTACAACTTGAAACAACTCATCATTTTACTCAAGCAAAATGCTTAGGATTGAAAAGAAAATGTTGGTGGTATTGTGTTTCGGAGATCAGAGCCTGTTAAAAAAATCAGGTGTAAGTTAGTTTCTTAAAAGTGAAGATCATGCCCATTAACTGGATTATCAGTTTAGTAAATAAACTCTGAACATGTGAATGTAAAACAGGTGGAGATAGAGTAAGAAAAATCTTAAGGAGGGAAGAATTCTTGACATTTGAAAGAAAACAGGTAAACTAATACGCTTCTTAATATCACAAACTAATCTATAAAGCATGTCTTTCATGTTTTATAATTAGTCATTTTAATATCTCTGAGCAGCAGTTCTTACTATTGAATTTCTTCTTCTTATTCAAAGATTTATCAAAGTAACCAGGACTGGATACAGTACATGGTGAATTTGTCAATGTCCAGGTTTAAATGTGTTTGTATATATACCCTGGAGAGTATAATTCTGTTGATGCTTATGATAAAAGATTTGATTGAAAAACACAATTATAATCAGTTTTGAACTTTTTGGCGTCTACCATGAACAAACCTCTAATTAGTCTGTGTTTTAAAAACACAAAGATTAATTATGCTGTGAAATCTTTCACAAAGATGTCCTGATGAACTAAGGTGTTTGTGAAACTGTAAGATGGAGTCCGTTCTGGCACCACCGTCCTTTTCATTTTATTATTCTTGACCTTTGATTGGTTCAGAATGTTGTCATGGGCTTAAGCTCTAATCTAGAAACTTACTCTATACTCATGGTTACAGAACCAGGAATAGAACCAACTTCATGAATTGAGCCACCAAAAAGCACTACACCTGCTTCCTGATTCAGGCACCAATCAATCAAAGTCTACCTCTTCCTTCATTACCTCCCCCCACCAAAGAAATAATTAGTGGAAAAACAACTCCTGGAGTTTTCTGCAGCAAAACATATTCATAAAATTACCAAACAATTTAAAAACATGTAACTAGGCAACTACCCGATTATCTCCCTCTAAAGAATACACCAGCTGACATATAGAGCTCTCTGGCATCGGAAACTGCAGTGTGGATTAATTACCAATCAGTGCCTGAGTCCCTAGGTGTGATTATATTTCAAATCATGGTGCATGTTTATAGTATGTAAACAAAATATTTTTTGTCATAAAATGAGACGACTCCATTTGAATGCTTATAATTCGAGAATATGCTGTAAGAACCACATTTAATTTTTTTCCACATGGCCCATATTTATTTTGAAAATAATTAAACACATTTCTGTGTTAAAAAGGATCTCAGGGATTTTATAATTACAGGTCTATGATTGTCTTTAAGAAGCTGTTTATTGTTTTACCTGCTAATATCTCCTCATTTCCATCCAGACATGAACTCGGGATGTGGTGTCTCTTCTTATATATCACTTTGTATGTCTTCCCTCTCTCTGTGAAGGTTAATGATATAGGGGAAGACGGTCACTGATTCACCTTTTCCCTCTTATTGTTTCTCCCCATCCATCCTTGTATCCTTCCCTGTCCCCTACCTTCACCTTTGTTTAGGGATTTTTTTCTAACTCCTGCTTCCTCCTTTATCACCCTTCCATCATCCACTTAACCCTGACCAGCTAATCCCCACAGCGTGGATGTGGGCTTGCTCTTCCTCTTTGTTTTTTCTTGTATTTATTACCTGTCTTTGTAGGAGTTCTGTGGCTGTGCATCGTGGCAGAGTGCCTGTACATCCTGCTGCTGGCCACCGGGGGCATCCTCATGTCTTTAGAAGTGTGTCATATTGGGAATGTCATTGACGGACTGAAGCTCAACGCCTTTGCCGCCATATTCACCGTTCTCTCGGGTAAGATAGTCTCATATTTACCATAAAACTAAGTTTAACCATTAAATAGTGGATTTCTGTAACTTTTGTATGATGTTTTGGTTCAGTAAATGTGTACTGTTATGAGATTTTCTGTAAGAAAATATAAGAATGTTTTTATATATTTATTTATTTTTAATAAATAATAATAAATGAATTAAACTAAAATAAAAAGCACTCCTAGAGCGCAGACCTCTGCCAAGCAGCAAATTTTGCCCCAAATTCTGAAGGCGTGTTCACATCGAATTCATTCTAGGTGTCATAGCATCTGATTTACATGCAAAGTCTTTGGGATATGGCGTCAAGAAGCATCAAGAGGTCCAGCAACAGCTTGCATCTAAGAATCTGGCATTCGAGCAACCTGGCATCTAAGCATCAGACCTTCCCAGTGTTCAACGCTGGAGTTCAGAAAAGCTGATCCAGGAGTTTTATAGGAGACAAACACTACATGGAAGCTGTGATCACTTCTGCAGAACTGTCTGCATATCAAAAATAAATAAATATAAAGGAGTTAAACTCCAAAGGTTCTAAAAAAAAAAAGCCAGAAGAAGGGATTGTTATGTACAAGGGAAAGATAGCAAGCTCTTATAATTTACTCCACAAACAGATTTTTTTTCAATGAACTATGGCGAAACAGTGTATAAATGCCCAAATTAATTAAAATTGTTCAAATCTGCTGAAGAAAAGTATTCGAATGTATATTCTGGTACTTGCAGTTTTTACCACAAACCTTTAAAACACTTAATATTCTCGTCCAGCCACTATGGACAGCAGCAACCCCTGACAGACCGGCAGCTCAGAAAGCTATAATTGGGTTTCCCAGCTCTGTCGCCTGCTTGTATGCTTGACGTCTGCCACTCCAAACAAGAACTGCATATTTCAGCAGGATGATAATCGTGATGAACTGACTGTATAGAGGATGTTTTTGTTTTTCACAACACATCAAAGTAAATAATGCCAAGCTGCTCTATGGCTTGCAGCAATAGAACAAAGCACATCCACTACTGAGGATATCAATAGTCACTGCTGCCACGCTCTGGGTTGGTGGGATACTGTTTGTATCCCTATCTCACAATGTTAGGGAATCCTTTAAAAAATTCCTTTATATCCAGATCATGATGTGGATCGTCACTAACATTTTATGTACTGTTTCTTGGATTAACATGTACTTTTTTCATTAAAATCTGATTATACCTTTTCAACTTATCCTGTTCACAGACTGACCATCAGACAGACACACACACACACACACACAAACTTGACTAGAAACATAACCTCCTAAGTGGAGGTAAAGAGTCATCACCCAGAAATCTAACATTTTCATATTAAAAACATGTATGCTGCTGTTTGGTTTCAGTTAAAACCTATTGGAAAACCTAGAGTTTGAGAATGGTATTGTTAGTTGTTGTGATTTTGTTGGTCCAACTTAATAAACCGTATGTGAGTGGGCTCTCCACAAAGCCCGTTTCGGTCCTCCTTCAGTAGTGACGTCTAGCCTGACTGGCCACCCTTACTGTATTGTATGTATTAGTGTGTCTAGTAAGGCCCCATACTCTCCAGTTTAAAATTGTCTAGACTAATCACGGCGTGGAAGCCATAATTGCAGTTTTTACCACAAATCCATAATGCAACAATGCTTTTAATCATAACAGTCAAGACTGCAGCTCCAAATGAGTAATGTTTTAATAATGTCATCGCTGCATTTATCTGATTGTTTCTAATTGCTTTAGTTAGCTATTTGCTTTAACTGTTAGTCCTGCCTTTAAAAATCGGGTTTCCCTGTTCCTTTCCAGACTGATATGTCATGTTTATGGTGTAATTCAATCACGCAGGTCAAACTAAGGTATGTCAATAGTGGAAGCTTGCTAACAGTAGCCTACCTTGCTATCACCACTATCACTACAGATCTGTACTATCATCTCATTTGTGCATTTTCAAAAACAAAAGTTAATCACGTTCTACATTAGATAATACAGTTAAGTAGCAAGAAGAACTTATTTCTCTCCCTGAATTATTTACGTATTGCTTTAAATATTTAGAACAAATTTGTTGAAAGATTGCATTTATACTCTTTCTCTTATGTTGCTTTTCTAACGTCCTCATTGGACATGCTCAAATTGATGCACCATGTGTATTTGTATTGTAATTTTGTCGTTATTTAGATTATGCCCTATAGTACTGTATAGTATACAGGTAGGACAAAATGCAAACATAAAACCAAAATGGCACCAATTATTTACTATTAAAAAGCCAAACAATGTACTCCCATGTCAGAGGATGAAAGAAAGTGCATACAGTTAGTCACAGTAAGAGAAACAGGACTACACTAAAAAACAGGCCAAGCTCCAACATCTACAGACAAAGGTATTGATGGTAACAGCACGGCTGATATTTCTTTCCAGGATGGCGTCATAGCCAAACAGGAACAGACCAGGCAAAGCTGCTATAATGAGACAAAACAGAGATAAAGGGTGGAACAGATTCTTTAAAATTTATAACTGCATTATCTGATAGTCATCTGCTAAATTGAAACCTTCTTTTGGGGGAGGAGAAATGTGTAAAAGTAATTTTGAAGGTTACTAAAAGGGGTCAGAGAGGACAGGGTTGTGACAAAATACTCTTATTTCTGCACATTCAATGCCATATGACAGCACCAGGTCCAATGTATTAAGATAGGAATGTGGGGGTTATTCATATTTTGCACAAAGCCAATAGAGTCTAAGAAAGCATTAAAGGCTGTATTTAAGCTATCACCTTAAATCACTGCATGGATGTTAAAATCCCCCACTATTATGACTTTGTCAGTAACACTAAATCAGACGGGAACTCTGAAAACTGATCTAAAAATTCAGAGCAAGGACCTGGTGGGCGATATAAAGTTACAAACAGAAGAGGTTTTGTTGCTTTGCAATTAGGATAAAGGAAACTAAGAGTTAAATTTTCAAAAGAATTATAAGTATTAACTGGCGTTGGGCTAGTCAGTAAGTCAGACTGAAAGATTGTTACTCCTCCTCGCCCAGATTTTCTCGGTATGTTAAAGTTTAAATAACTAGAGGGAGTTGCCTCATTTATGCTCACATAATCCTCTTGCTGCAGCCAAGATTCTGTAAAACAACATAAATTAATAAGATTATCACAAATCAAGTCCTTAACTTAAAGACTTTTTGAATAAAGAGACCTAACATGAAATAAACCACATTTAATTATTTTCCCTGATCTGAGTCATTTTAATTTTAATTAGATTATCATGATTTACCCCTTTAGGAATCTTTTCTAATTTATTTGATTTTGGTCGTGGGCCTAACACTGTCTGGATAGAGTAAAGAGTGGGTAACAGTACATGGCTGCAGAGAGGTGTGTTAAACTATGACTCTGCTTCCTGGTCTGCACCTCGGGCTGTCAGGCTTTTGGAGGACTAATACATTTGGCCAGCTTCCTAGGAGGAAGAGCTGCACCATCCAAAGTGGGATAGACGATGTCTCTCCAAATCAGACCAGGTTTTCCCCCAAAAGATTGCCAATTTTCAATTTAGCCCACATCTATTTAGGACACCACCTAGACAACCAGCGGTTGAATCACAAAATACAGCTAAACATGTCATAACTGGTTAGATCAGTCAGGGGACCAGATAAAATTACGGAGTCTGACATTGTTTTGGCAAACTTACGCACTGAAGCAACACTTAGTGACCTCCGATCGGCGTAACCAGGTATCATTAGAACCAGCTTGAATAACAATCTTACTGTATTTAACCTTATCCTTAGCTACAGTTTCAGGAAGGATTTGATGTTCCCCTTTCTGGCCCCTGGCAAACATTTGACTATGGTCCCGGGTGTCTCTAATGCAACATTTCTTACTATGGAGCTGCCAATTACCAGAGTGGGCTTCTCAGTGGGTGCATCACTTATAGAGGGGAAAATCTGTTAGAAACCAGAAGAGGATGGTGGTGACCATAGGGCATAGATCTAGGACTATGTTTTCTGAGTACAGTCACCCAGTCGCCTGGCTGCTCAGGCACTGTTGGAGGACCAAAGTCTGGGGATCGAATCCCACCAAGGCCTCCTGTAGTGCATCTTGCCACATATATAAATTCATTTATAAATGCATCTAATAACCAAAATCATCCTACTGTTGACTACCATCAATATAGTGCATATTTGTTTTTTGGAAATGTTGGTATGATTGCCTCCCAAAAGATTAGGATTTTTAAACAAAAACAAAAGAAACCACAATAAATTTCCAGATTCCGTTTCTCCTTGAGAACAAGTGTTTAACTCTTCCTCCCCTGCTGGTGTTGGTCCAGTCACACAATGAGGCCAGTTGCAGACCCACTGTCCCTTTGAACATTTCAAGCTAGTTTACAGTCTGTCTCCATCTCTCAGTGGAGGAATTAACAATGACCTTCTCTTTAATCTACTTTGGGAAAGTGATGCTGAGCCCATCTCAGGGCAGTGAATCAGCAGTGAAAGATACATGACTCTACACCTCTGACTCACGCAGCTTTACACTTTTTACAGGACATGTTCATAAAGACTCTAAAAGAGCAATTTCCTACAGAGCTTTTCTCATTTTACACCGGGGTTAACATTTTTGCCAGTTCTGATTGCAAAGTGTTTTCCTTTTCACATATAAAGAATATATTCCCTCCCAGTGCAGCAGTATGAAAGGGACAACCCGTGTCATAACTTATCCCATCTAAATGTTCACATTTTCTCACATTAAATCCACACACTAAAGTGTATTATATTCTGATTTTATTATATTGATTATTGAATTCATTTATAATTTGATGCAGCTCTCTTTACTTTAATACCTTAATTTCAAATCCAGTGCAATATTTTGATGGCAGAAAATGAAATAAAACTTTTTGTCATTTAATCCAGGGTTTCTTAATCCTGCTCGTCAGCGCCTATTATCCTAAATGTTTTAGGTGCTTTCTTGGCTCCACACACCTGACCTGAATGAAAGGTGATTAAAGGCTTTTGCAGAATTTGATGGCTGCCAAGGAAGTAATGCAATCATTTTAATTAGGTGTGTGTGAGTAGAGGCACATCTAAAACATGAAAGACAGTAGGACCAGGGTTAAGAAACCATGATTTCATTGCAGCATATAACCTCATATCTTATAAAGGTTCGTTACGAATTCAGTAAATTATCTAAATCCTTTTTTTGTAATTTTAATGATTATCCAACTTTTCTTAAGCAACTAAATAAAAACCATAAAGGCTACCCTTCTGTAAAGATAAAAGCCATTAAAATTAATAAATTATGAGATAAGAAAATAGGTAAACATAATACTGTCTGATGATGAGCACAAAACTGACACCCAACTGAGTATTAATAACCCAAGATGAAAAAATTTTTTCAATGAGCAGAGAAGATACTTGCCTTATCAATTGTTATTTTTATTAAATATCATAACAGCCACTACAGCTTACTTTATGAACTTGGACATAAAAATTGCTTCTGATGAGGTGCAATTGAACTCAAAAAGAAGCAAATCTGTCAATCAAATTTTGGAAACAACCCTCCAGTTGTAGAGAAAAATAAAAGTTTTCAAACAGAAAAGCAGAGCTTATCATGGTGCAGCACGTGCAGAACAGCTGGCAGGGTGTTAGCTGTAATGCTAAGCTTTAGTCAAATTGGAGTAGCTTAAAGGTGATGATTCTGGAGAAAATGATTAATCTGTTCTGTAAAACATCAGCTGGGCTGTGTTTGTGTAGAGAAACCACAGCTAGGTAAACAGTCTCCCAGATGCCTCCAATACTTCGTCAAACCAAGCTTTAAGAATGGATATTGTCCTTTACTATGTGCAAAGATCAGTTTCTGAAAATAAAATAAAAAAGCTGCTTGTGTTTTTTTATCAGAACCTGATTGAATATAAAACAAAAGTATTTTCTCTATGAGGGGTAACCTTCTAGCTAAACGCTCTCCCCGTCTTAGGGAGCATTATATCATGACAGAATTGTTGACTATCCTTCACTCCTCCTCTTATGGGCACAGACTATTCATCTTTTCATTTGGAGCTGACAGGAGCTGAACTCCAAAACTCTCAGTTAGACTTTCATGACCATGCTTTGGTGTCTTGCAGTTATTTAAACCAGTCATCTGGAAAGAAGAGTAGGTAGAGCCCTTAAGGTTAATAAAAAACAGTTGTTTCTATCCTGCAGGAGAAAGAAAATCACTTTTAGTTCATTGTTCAGGATATGTCTCTGCATTTTGCCTTCTAAACAGCTATTAAGGCTAAGCTTACAAGACTGCAGAGAGCTTAGTGCACTTGTAAAATGTTTGAATTAAGAAACGCTTCCAGGAGCCATTTTCCTGCAGGAGATTGACTATGGTAATGAAGTCTAGAGGAAAAATACAAGGAAGCAAATTAGTTCATTGCAGTTGTCAATCATGCATGATATGATAAGAATACATTGGGAGTTTATTGGTGAAGTGATGAAGGGAACAAGCGGCAGGCAAACAAGATTTTTTTTTACAGTCTGCAAAAGGGGGGTCAACCCATTAAAATTATCAAGCAATCAAGTTGAAGAATTAAATTCTAAAGCTAAAATAAAGGTCTGATGATGTTTACCTTAACAACTGCAAATGCGTGAACTTGGCATGGAGTTTTTATCATCCTCCACAGTTATTAGGATCACTTCTAAAATTTGACAAACTCCTTCGAAATAAATGAATGTTGGAGACGCGGTGACCAAAAGGACACATTTTGCTGCAGTAGTCCAACAGAGAGCTTTGCAGATTTTATTTTTTCATACATACTGTATGTCTAAGCAGATGGCATATCTATCTGTATAATAAATGAGATTTCTTATTGTTTTACCCAATTTTAACATTAGCTGAAAGGATGGGGCCATTCATGTCATACTTATATCCAGGGTCACATGAAGTCATTGGATGCTAATTTATTTTTACATTATATTGTACTTTACACACTTTTACCAGCACTGATAAGTGTGACAGTCACAGTGGCTTTTTAGGGTTGTCGATATATAGACAAACACGTAATTGTAAACATTGATAGAGGGTATAAAGCAATATCTACAGGAATATTTTAAATTGTGAAGAAATATCACTAGGTTCATCTGTTTTTGTATATCAAAAGTTAAAGCTCAAACAGAGGAGAATAATTTAGTCGACGTATAAGAAATAAGTTAAGGACTTGAAGCAGCTCCTGCATTTCAACTGATATCAAAAGCTGCTTTACGTGCAAATGAAAACTAAGGCAAATACTTCATTTAAGTGTCGCCATCCATCAAGCAACTTGTCACCCCCCTCCACCTTATCTAATTTAAATCCCCACTCATAGCAACCCATAGCCAATTTCATCTCATCCCATTTTATTTTAGTACCTGTAGAAACATTTTATGTCATAAACTTCTGTTGCTGCAAATTATCCAGCCTTTCTTTAATATTTACTTTGGTTCTGATCTTGTTTGCGGTTGTTAATGAAATATGACCCACTTATCAAACCAAGTGATCTAACTTTTTACTGGCATCAAAAAAAGAAAATTACAATACCCTGAATGTAAGGAAGTTCTTGGTTGTAAATAAGAGTAAACAAGGTTTTAACAGCAGGTATAAAAGTCTGTAAAAAAAAAAGCTTGCAAGTATGTATGTTAAATGGCAAAGAGGGTAAATGACCATAACACACAGGAAAAGCTGGCTTAAATCATGATTATGTAGCGCTGCAGACTTTTATAAGTAAACATATATATAGTAGCATACGCAGTTGATTTTTTTTCCCTGTATCAAAAAGTTGCAGTTTACTCTGAATTTCTACGTCAGACATAGTTTTAATAGGATACCACAGAAAGAGTTCCAGTTATATGGAGCATACATACAGATGGACGCCCTCTTCTCAACCCAACCCTTTGCTGACCACTTACATTCAGCTAGCTGAGAGAAAGCTAATAAATGTTTTTTCTCCGTTCCTTTGCAAGTTAGTCATTCATGTCTGTTTAGAAATGCTCTCCCCCCACAAAAAACATACTTGTAAGGTAAATGGGTATCTAACTTCACACCAGTTAGGGTAGCGTTGTTTCAAAATGGCTATTTGTGAGCTACAAGCAACATCTCACCACAGCGGACTGCAGGAGTTCTAGCAGAGCAGATAGTCTGACTAATTATCAAGGTTATATCAGTCAGTTATCCTTGTTTTATTCTATAAAACAAGAAAACCTGTGGTGCTACCAATACCTAAGAAAACATTATAGACATAACTAAAATAAATATTTTCACAGTGGTGGGAGTAATTATTTTTAACTAGAAAGAAATTGTATTCACACGACAGTGAATTTAAATATAATGATGCAGATTCTGTCAAGTATCTGTAAGTAAGATACTTAAGGTGTATTTTGGTTTTATTTATTTCATTGTGTATACAAAGAATGGCCCCAAATCCACAGTATTTTTGCAACATTGATCTCAGCTCTTGCACAGCAGTTTCATGACAATCTGCAAAATGAGTCACACACCTGTGCACCTCCAAGATTCCCATGATTAGACTGTGAATACAGTTGAATCACATAGTGCAAAGGGGATAAAATACTTGAAGATCTTCCCAACATGCTCTACGACATTTAGTTATTCAGGTCATGTCAGCTCTCAGCCTGGGCTGTGACTGTGGAAAGGAGGCTGATGCTTTAATCACTGTGTCGATGAGTGATTGTGGTTGTTATTTCCTCCCGCCTTAGAGACCTGCGTAATGTTAGATACTTAACTTCAGTCGAGCAAAGTAGGAGGCTACTATTTATCTAAAAATTGTGCTCATTTACACAGAGAGAAAAAGAGGTGAATTACTTCCTCCTTAGAGGGCGACTCTTGGAAGATTAGGAGGTTATAATCATTACTCAGAGGCCACACCACTAGTCATTAACAGTGCCATGCAAGAATATGTTTTTTAGCTTTTCAACATTCTTTCTTGTTACAACCACCCATTGCATTGGTTGTATGTAATAGAACAACTAAAAGCAATGCATGAATCTCAGAAAAAAGGAAATGTTTCATGGTTTTTAAACTTTTGTGCAAAAAAATCCTATAAGTACATCCATTTATCCATCTTCTTCCTCTAGTCGGTCAGGATCACAGTGGGGCTTGTGCCGATGTCCAGCGGTCTATGAGAAAAAGGCGAGGTCCACCCTGGACAATTCATCAGTTTATCACAGGGCAACACAGAGACAATGCAACATTGCACACACAAACCGAAACTAGTCTCTCTGTTTTTCTAGGGACTTCCTTTGATTTTAATTAATTTCTAGCACATTTCTACAGCCTAACCATGACCCTTAGCCTACCCTAACGAATACAGCTTCATACCTAACTCTAACCCCAACCTAAACTCTTTCACACCTTTGTCCTAAACGTGATCTCGAAATGGCATTGGGCCCTAGGAGTAGTGTGATACTATCCTTATGGGGACTTTCCATTGACTTCCATTTATATGGCATTCATTTCTATGGCCTACCCCTTACCCTAAGCGTAACACCATTACCAACACATACCTTAACCCTAAACTAATATTACATTCATAGTAGTTACTGAAAAATCCTGACATTTAACCTAACACTAACCATTATCAATATATTCCTAACCTTAACCTAAAGTTAATTCACACTATACCCCTAAACCACCTGTCTAATATTAAAAATGGGGGTCCGCCACATTAGGACCAGACTTTGGTCCCCATAAGGCCTGTTGGCCCTCAGAAGGTTAGTAAAAATAAAAGAAAGAGGTCCTAAACAGGTCACATAAACAAGCACATTTACACACTATCCTTGTGAGGACTTTCATTGACTTGATTTTCAACCCACACATGCACAGAGAGAAGATGCAAACTTCTTGCAGAAAGTCCTTGGGCTGGGATTCTAACTCAGGTTGATCCTGCACGTTATTCTTATACCCTGAAGCTCTTGCTGTATGTTTTAAATGGCCCTCATTAGGTTGCCTTGCGACTTAAGTATTTCATCTCCCTGTAGATTCTCTGCAGTTTAAAAAATGTAGATTTCAGAACATCCACATGTCACTGTAAACCCTGGAACATTGAAAAGCTTGGTAGAAGCTCCTGTTACGCTGTTTTGAACAAGATGTCAGACTGTAGGAATTTAAAAGGTTATTATTTAAGGGACAGATGGCGGTGGGGAAAAGGAGACAGTTACAAGTGCTAACACCTGGGCAAAAGAGGAAATACAGAGTTTGTTGCAGCAGCAGTGACTGTGTAATTTTCCCTTTTTTCCATGTGTTGGAAGGTTGTCTTTGGTCAACCGACTAGGATTAACTTTTATTGACAATGATTATGTTGTGCTGCTTCACCTGAAAATTTTGAATATATTAAATAACTAGAATTAGTTAATTGAAAGATCATTCAACATTGAGGATAAAATAATTAAATTATTAGTTAAATGATGATAACTGTAACCTGCTTAATACCAGTGATTTTACTCTTTTACTCAAAGTTTGCTCCTGGGTCAGCTGTTAAAACCCAGGTGCTTTTCACCAATTTAGCAATTTAGTTTATGGTTATCAGCAGAGTTATTACCATAACCAATTAAGTGTCTCTGTTAATTTGTCTGTTACCCAAAAGGAATGATTCTGGCCGGAAAGATTATACTTTCATCATATACAGTGGGGAAAATAAGTATTTAGTCAGTCACCAATTGTGCAAGTTCTCCCACTTAAAAAGATGAGAGAGGC
>JAUZNJ010106515.1:9707-20567 GCA_034780135.1 Jordanella pulchra | reverse complement strand
TCTGTCTGTCTGTCTGTCTGTCTGTCTGTCTGTCTGTCTGTCTGTCTGTCTAGTAAGCCCTGCTTTTCATTTGAATGTTATATACAAGCAAACATAAGTGTTTTCTCTCATAATTATTTAATGTGTATCAATGTACTGTACTAATGACATTCACAATAAGAACCACTAATGGCTTGTAATGATATCTTGATTAATAATGACTGATAATGAATGTTATGATAACATCTAATTGAACAATACATTAAACATATTTTTTTATTGCATTGTTGTTTGAAAGCTTCACCTCATGAATAGACAGACAAACCTTTTCTGTTGTTCTTACTTTGTGAAAACTCTTATTTTTTTCCTCGCTCCTTTTCAGGCAAAGGTTATACATTTTTCTGGTAATAATTTTTTGGGGGCTTTAAATAAAACAAGGTTGCACCCTTGTTGTTTGTTGATGTTGAATGTTGATTCTTAGCTCTTACATTAAGATTTCATGTACATTGTGATCCAAATAATGGACCTTTGCTTAAAGTATTTTTTTTTGTAAAAAAAAATGTAATGAACATGAATTCCTGTTGCTAACACTTAACAAAGCCCATGTTATTCATAACCATCTATATTGTTATTTGGTTTTATCTGGTTTTCCCCGAATCATTTTTTCCCCTGTCATTTTTCTGACTGCTCAATTCATTACAACAGTTTGTTCTCCGGTTCGATCATTTTCCATTTTTGAGATACTAAACGTTATTTGGCAAGTTTTAAGTCTTTGCAATGTGACAAAAAAATGTAAATGATCTGTAGTTTTGTAAACAACGCTTTTGAGGTCTGAGTATCCATGAATATGCTGAGTAACTGACAGTTGTTTGTTTTTTTATACACTCATGACTACTGGATACATAAAACTTAGAGAGTCTCTCTGTAACCAGCACATCATTAATGTGAGTCAACATTGACCGCAGCACAAACTAGATAAATGCTGATAAAGCCAAACAGTGGTGTTTTATCTTTTAGCGGTTTGAAGCCCACACAGCATTGTCTCTAGCAGCACACACCGTCAAAACAACCTTTGTTTTAGTTGTCCTTCTCTTGTAAATCAGCATGTTTCCTTCATGCTGCAGGGCTGTCAGCACTTTAATCAGTTTCCATGTAAAATTAATCAACTTCCTGTAATTAGGCATCAGCAGTTGAATTGGAGAGTGTTGTTCAGGACAGAGAAAGCCTGAAAGGCCAGGCGTCAGATGAATTATTCTTTTCATCTTTTGCAGAAGGCAAACAGCACAGTCTCGTTCTGTAAATAAGAGACCTCATGTTTGAAGTGCATTATTCCTTTGGCTACACTTTCAGGTTCTTTTTTGGACTAGAGTTATGGACATGATAAACTTCTATCAGACCTCCTTTTCTCAACTCCTCCCTCTAGAACTTCAGCGATATAAAAGATGATCAAGATAAATATTCAAATTTGCTGCAAAATCAACATCCCACAGAGCTGCAAACAAACACAGGTTTTATTGATTTTTCTTTCCAGGTATTTAGCTGAATTAGTTGCTCATGCTGCAAAGGAAATTGAATATGGATGGATTTGGAGTTTTAGTTCTGTTTGAAATCTGCACATCAGTTGTCACATGTCATTATGTCCTGATGAGAAAGAAAAGTTGCTGGTGGGACAGATGTGTCTGAAGCTCATTAGTGTTCCTCAGCATCAGGCTGGGCAGGATTTCAGGAATGTTCCGCCCAGTCAGATGGATGCATGTTGACTCACCTGGTTTATTTTACCACCTTCTGGTCTGTAAAAATCTGGCTTTAATTCTGAGGAATTTGAATAGACTTCTATCATGAAGTGGATTTTTAAATTCAAATTTAAATAAAATGGTAAAATTCATTCAATGAATGGTTCTTCCCTTCCTACTTTGTACCCATTACCCGATACCCAGTTAGCTAAATATTCCTCAGTAGTTTATTTCTTTTTGTGGGTCGGTACTGGGAAAAATAATGATAAATATTTGTAAACAATGGTCTGATGTGTAAAGTTATTACATTTGGTATTATTTTCTGAAGAACTTACATGGCACCCTGTTTAAAACTGATTTGGCTTTTGATTCATTTTTATTTAATTAAAAGTTTATTCAAAAATAAGACAACAATGTAAATTACAAATGTTCCTTAAATACAACTCTGTTTTCTTGAAAACTTTAATAACTTGATGCACACTTGTCTTTTAATGCTCCTTGAGCTTTAATGGAGCAAAATTTCAAAACTACACACTTGATCCTGATACTTTAAAACATTTTGAACCTGTTAGCCATGTACGTTTATCAGCAAATGACTGTTGTTCATTAAGCTGTTAAGCTGTTGATTGCTTGGTTTAGTTTACCTTTACTCAGCCCATCATCTCAATCACTGTCTGATTCAGTTTGTGGATATTTCAGGGCTATAAATGTCTGTTGAACCAGATTTGTCTGAGGTGCTGCACTGTTTTTCTCCACCTCTGGATATCCCCACATTGGCATTGCAATTTCTTTCCTCTGTAATAGCAAGTGTCAAGGGTTTGTGCTGATGTATTGATTTTTAAGACATAATGTGGGGGAAACCTGAGGATCAAGGGAGAGAGACGGAAGATGCTACTAAAAAAATAGAACATTTATTCGGAGAGGGAAGAAAGTCTGTGCAGATAAAGATTAATGACCATTTTACGTGCGAGTCTGTTGTGAATGGAGGCTGCAAAATGGACTAGAAGACAGAAAAGCCTCATCACCTGTACAGATGCTGCACATCTGATGAGGATTGATCGTGTGTTTGTTTGTGTTGCTGCCAGGCACCAGTCAACTAGCCTAAGATTGGGAGGGGACAGTTTTCCTATGTTTTTGTAAGTAAAAACCATTTATGATTTATTCCTCTGATCCATGAGTAGGGGCAGTCTTATAATTCATTCATTTTCTGTTGAATTCAAAGATGCTTCTTCTACTGTACCTATAAATCAGCAGCACCTTTGTTGGTCTTGTTCATATAATCTTTAGAATAAAAATATAAGAACTGGTTGAAGATCTGAATTGGCAGATCAAACCTTAAAGAAATCTGTGCATCTCTGATTAACAGCGAAGGTTATCTGGTAAAAACATCCTACCTCTTGGATAATGAGGAGTTTGGAATACAATATAGTTTGAGATTAACAGAGATCATCTATGACCTTATTTTATGTAAAAGATGATACGCTGATTGAATTTAGTGTATTTTTCATCCACTCTGTCAAGACCTACTCCTGCCCAGCCTTGGACTGCTGCAGGTTTAAATTAAAAAAACAGTCATGAAGTTAAATGTCTTCTCTATTTAAAGAACCACCAACCCCCTGATTCAACATTTGAAAGTATAGTGGGTCTTTTTTTTTTCTTTCTTAGCTGTCTCACATGATCTGCTGTTTTTATACAGAGTTGCCTGCTATCATGGATATCATTTAAATCAGTAATGGAGCATTCAGAATCTTTTCTCTGTTAATTTGGAGAATGTTTATTATTTTCCTGCTGAACCATGAAATCTTTATTTAATAACAGACATAATTTTGGCTAAGGTAGGCTATGTAAAATAATACAACAGTATTTGGGAAAAAAACACTTCCATGGGATCATATAAGGTCCAGTGCTGCTCTATAAACTAAATTAGACAAGTAAATAGTGCAGCTTATTCAATTTGGGTTATTGTTGTTTATCTTTTAAACTAAAGTGCAATTTTGGTTTAATACTAAGTGACCTGAGATCAAGTGTTCTAAGAGACTCAGGGCAATAATCATTAATTGTTACTGACATCTGGCTGTAAACCGATTTAAAATCTGTTCAAATTATTTTTTGGACATAATGTTTGGGTAAATCTTTACATTTAGAAATAGTAATTAAAACCTATCTTTGCCCCTAAGAAGGCTGGATAGAAATGTTGGAAGAGTCAAAATGCATTAGTGCAGCTTCATTGCTCCGTTAATCTCTGCTGCCTCACACCTGGAGCACCTTTAACTGGTGAGATCGTTTCTCCCAACAGAACCAGGTGTGCAGCCACAATCAATCTTCTCCTAAATAAAATTGCAGATAAGATTGCTAAGGAAGCATCAAAGAATATAACCTTTGATATGATTAACTTAGGTAAGAAAGATATTAAAAGTATCATTAAACAAGGGATGAAAGAAAGGTTGTAAAAACAATGGGAAGAAGAAAGGAGAGGAAGATGGTTTTATAGGAACGTCGGAGAAATGAGGATAACAGAAGGAAGTAGAACAGGGGAAACAGTTATTTCAAGACTTAGATTTGGACACACAGGATTTAATAATACCCTATTCAAAATGGGGATACATATATCAGGCAAATGTGAGTATTCTTCATACTATAAGTAGTATGAAGAAAGAAGGAATTTGGTTAGAGACCTAAATAAGGAAAAACTTAAATTTGATATAATAGATATTATGCAGAATAAGCTAAAAAATGTTATCAATATTTATTTAAATATTTAATAATTACAGGAATTATTAGGAGGATTTAGTATTTGTAAATTAATATTATAGATATAAATATATAAGTATATTTAGGAATAGGGCCATTCTGACCCACACTCCTTACTAGTTGGTGGCAGTAATGTACACTGAAAAGATGTTTGCCAACTGCCAGAAAAAAAAACACAAGAAGAAGAAGAATCTACTCCTAACCTCAAGAAGAAGACATGTCCTTCACCTTAAGTAGCTAAAATCTGTTTTGGAAGTCTCTGTTTGCAGTTGCTGTTCAGTTTCCAGTAAAACACTGTTTAATAATACCTTAGTTGAGGTTCTTCTAGTTTGCCCTTTTTTGAATCCTGTAGAAAGGTAGTATTATCTATAAACATGTTTGTGCAGGAACTATGAATTTGGCTATATTTTTCACAACTACTTGTTGTGGTTTCAAAAATTGTTGCTTGCAAAACATTAAATGGCAAGTTAAATATAACTTTAGAAAATACAAACATATTTTGCAGTGTCATACTTATTTGAAAAAAAGTGAACTTGGATAAACACATATTGTTTATAACCAGATACCAGATGTGCTTAGTTTTATATCTGTGTGAATTTTATGCTCTTTGAGACAAATTACAAGTGATTTTTCTAAAATCATCTTTTTCTCTCAGTGATTTTACATGCAGTAGTCTGAGCTGTAATTGTTCCTACATTTATTCGGACTAAATACATCAAAGTCCTGCAGGCAGCCACACAAATTATGAAGTCAGTACAGAATTTATAAAATGGAGACAGAATATTGTAAGACAGTATTTGGAACCAAGATGAGTGTTTATCTTACAATATAAGATAATTATAATACATGCTTGAATCTAAATATAAAGGAAACATCAAAATCTAAATATAAAATAAATCTAAATATAATCTAAATATAAAATATAAGATACTAATGCTTTAATGACGTTCTTACACAAGACTTCATTCAGCAATGGGTGGTAATAACTAAACTGAGCAGGTTTATCAGATTAACATTAGTTAATCTGTTAGAATAATATAAATTCAAATTTTTATCAGCTATTAAATTTGTAAAAACAATTAGATTGTAATATGTACAAGAAGACAAACGGTGTGTGTTCCCTTCTTATGGTATGCATGTATGCACCTTTGTCATTCACTTAATGGAGGGTCTTGGCCTGGGTAATGGAGACCCTCCCCACAGGCTGAGCGGTTAATTTAATTAATGCCAACCTCCTCTCTGTCCCTCCTTCCTCTGTGACTCATCTTTGTTGTTTCCTGTTCTGGCTGAACCTCACTGCTGCTGCTCAAACATTTATTACATTTTCTTTTTTTTACCATCTGCAAACAAAATAAATAGAAGTCAGTCTTAGATTCCACATATGACCTCATTCTTATGCATTTGTTCCAGTTCAGCCTTTGCAGGAGCAGTTGATTAATCTTTGCCAAGCTCATTGCTCTTCCCCCTCAGCAGCAGTGCTTTTAGTGTTTATGGACAGAAAGCTATTTGTGGGGTCACTGTAATGATCCATGACGTAATTCATAGGTGGAACATAAGACTGAGTAATGCTGGGTAAGGAAGCATCTGAACTAAAGTGTTATAATATAGTTTTCATACATTGCTACAAAAAGCATGGCCATCTTTAAGTTTTTTTTCACATCCTTTTATTAAAAACAGCCTTTTGTGTATTTTATTTGGATTTCATGTTATGAAACAACAAAGAGATGGGAATGACTTTTAAAAAGTAGCAAATAGCTTTACTAAAAATAGCTTTACTAACCAAAATGTGAATTTTATGGTGTCTTTTTATGGTCAGCTCCCATTAATCAACGTTTCATCTATTCACATTCTACTCACCTCTTACCAGTTTCCCAAATCCCTGCTAAATAAAAGGATTCCCACAGCCTTACGGCGTCTTCACCATGTTTCATTAAGGGATGTTTTGTTCAGAATAAAGTGGTCTGATATTTATTTTTAAATCTAGGCTCCTCCAGAGGTACCTCGAGCCTCTTGGTTGTTTTTTGATCAATGCTGCCCTTGACTGGCCTGTAAGTGAGGGACAACAGCTCTGTCCAGTTAGCTTTAAAGTACGGTCAACTGTGTCTTTGTGATGCTGTTTTTTTACTAATGCTCTATAAAGATCCTCTATGGTGAGAGAGGTGCCCTCACCAGCCTTTCTGTCCATTGTATACGATTTTACTCCCGGGATCATTTTCAATGACGTTTCATGTACCAGTACTAAACAGAACATTATGACTGCAGTCATAATGGTCTGCTTGTAAAAGCAAACTTGTTGGGCTATCATGTAACATTGATTCCCAGAGATATATTGGAAAAGGAGGGCCCAAAAAATCCCTCTAAGGCTTCAATTAAATATTTACGAAAATATTAAAAGCAGATGAAATCCATTTACCAATTACGTGGTCTGTATAATGGTCCCCCTTTAAAAGGAGCTGAATGCATGGGTACACCACACTTTTAAGATTTTTATCAGTAAAATATTTGAAAACCACTTATGGTTTTTTCCTTTACTTCAAAATTATGCACTACTTTGTGTCCTTCCATCCCATACAGTCCATCTGAAATACATGAAATTTGTTGTAAGGCAACTAAAAAAGAAAAGTTAAATGGATATCACTGAATCACATTTGCGAGGCATGATAATAAAACTGTAAAACACATAAGAAAACAGCTTTTTTTAAAAAAAAATCAAACTTGTCACTGCAGTTTTAGTTTCAGTTTTGAATAAATCTGGTGATTGTAGTCTGTGCTCAGAATGATGTTCACTTTGACTGTCTTTCTACACAGGTGGAATCGCTGGTGGAATAGAGATCTGCATTACTTTCCCCACAGAGTATGTGAAAACCCAGTTACAGCTGGATGAGAAGGCGCACCCTCCAAAATACAAAGGAATAGGTATCTATCCTGTCTCTTTTTCCTTTTCAGGTGCTTATTATCCAATTACCTGTCATCCTCAAATACATCACGCAGTCACCGTGCTTGTTTATATGACTCAGAACAGACCAGTGCACACATGCACACTCGCTATCCGTGCATCCCATCATGCGCGAACACAGCCAGAGCTACTGGTGTCTGCTGAGGCTCTGAGGATTGGATGTGGTGCTAATTAGCACTCGTGACAGCTGTTGCTTATTTGCTTGGCTGTGCATTTGGTTTCCGCCAAGAGGATTGCTGGTTTAATATATCGGTGCTGCAGCAGAGTCAGTTTTGAAGGAAAAAGTTAGTATGAGTCAAAAGAGATGGTTCCAAGATTTACTCCACCTGGCCAGTTGGTGGTGCATTCACACTTTCCTGCTCTTGTTGTAACTTCTAATTATAATGGTTACCAGTAAGTAGGTTTTTTTTTCACAAGGAAAGCAACAAACCCTTATGTGGCTTCTAAACCTCTTTGGCTTCTTAGGTCGACACCAGCTCTTAAAAGCTTGACCTATGGTCCCCATGTTTTGCTTCTTTTTTTGATCTGCTTGAATCTGATCAACGTAATGCAGAGGAGGAGCCATTTCGCAGAGCTATCCCGGAGTAACAATGATCTGGCAATGCCTGCGCTCCAACTTCAACCTATTCCTATTGACACAGAATCGTTTTGTGTCGATGTTGGTAACCATAATATAGTTTAGACCTGTCAAAATGTATAAAATAATTTTTTTCTGCAAAATGAATACTTTCAATCTGATTTCAAGTTGTAGCTATGAATATTTACTGCTCTTAAAGTTGTAGCTATGACCTTTAAGAGCAGTAAATATTGTTGGTATTGTCCCATCACAGTTGTCCTAACATTAAGAATGGTTGTTTTCAATTACCATTATTAAGAATCATACAGCATACAGTACATCAACACCAATGCTGAAAATTGCTGAGCACACTTACTGTGATTCACTGAATTCAGTTATTTACCAGAATAGTGTAACAATCCAATCTAAATACAAAGCCCATAGGATGACAGGAGGCAAAAATCAAAAGGCAGTTTATGATCAGTTTACTTCCTTTTGAAGGGGTTTTCGTCTCTCTCTCTATTGTCGCTGTGTGTGTAGTTGGTGTGAGGGATATAAAAACAGAATTTGAACTGAATTGAAAAGAAAAGAAAATTTGTTATTTGAGTTTGGAGTAGAGAGACAAGATTTAAAAGACGAAAAATTGGTATAAAACCCCCCCAAGAAACAAGTAACTAGTTCTTAAGAACTAGTTACTTGTTTTTTGGAACTAGTTACTTGTTTTTTGGGGGTTTTTTGTACCAATTTTTCTAATATATTAGATTTAGGTGGCACTACAGTCATTAAAATGATCCAAATATCACGTTTAAAAACCTTTTTGTTTTCTTTTAGGCTCATTATAGCAGGAAATAAGAAAAAAGATCATGTATCTTAAATTTTATCTTTACATTAATTGTTTAAAGTCCTTCAGCCCTCCCTAAGCTTGCAGTTGACACTCCATGATTGAAACAGCAGCCTGTCCTGTACATTTCACGTATATTTTGTGAAAGGCGTAGACTGTAGTTTTATGATCTTTAGATTAAATAAGCATGGAAACATAAATCTGTTTCAATAAACTAAACCCAAAAACCCTTCTACCACTTCCTCTCAATCAGATGACGTCCTCCCATGTATTGTATAAATCATGGAAGCTGTTTCGCCCAAACCCACTAAGTTTTTAATTTTCCCTGCTCTGTTTTCAGTCCAAAAATTCAAAGACTTTGCTGTGATTCCATAAAGTCTCAACCCACTCCCTCTCTGACTCACTGTCCCACATCTGAAACCAGATAGTTTGTTCACAAGCGTAATAAGTCGATGGTTATGTTAATCTCTTTTTTCATTCATGCTCCTCTCTTTCCCTCATATAGGTGACTGTGTGAAGCAAACGGTGCAGAGTCATGGTGTGAAAGGACTGTATCGAGGACTCAGCTCACTGCTGTATGGATCCATACCAAAATCTGCAGTCAGGTGAGTGAAGCAACTAATTAAAATGAAAATATATTGAGGAAACTGATGCTTGATGAGGTCTATATGAATTTACCTTACATAAGAGAGAATGTTTATTTAAGTTTGCATATGTTTTATACAGTAAATAGAGCATAATTTACATCTTTTAAATAAGAAAAAAGAACCACACCTTGAACTGACTTATTGACTTATTATAATGTTTACTGTAATAAAGTTTATTTAATTGATTTACCATTAACAATGTAAATACAGAACTTTATATTGTAGTAATTACATTTACTCAGAAAAGTGAGTATTTATTTTTAGAAATATTATATTGTATCTTTTCATTGGAAAACCTTGAAGATATCAAACTTTGATACAACATAAAATAGTCAGTACAACAGTATAACAGTTATAACAGTTGTATAACAGTTTGCTGTCCAAATGTTTCACCATACTACTTTCAATGAAGGACATAGAGACCTGATGGAAAAAAACATTTTCATATTCTTGTCATCAATTTCTCTCACTTCTTCTGCAGTTTGCTCTCATGAATGTGCCACATTCCTGACTTTAGTGAATGATCGTAAATGATCCTCGTGAACATGATGTAGTCCACCTGTGCAAAAATTGCAAAAAATTATCCAGCTTGCAACAAACGGTAGTACGCCCCAATGTGAAAATGTCCATACTGTACAAATATTTTGTGAGGTCACAACTGTTTCCCAGCATTGCATTAACTCTATTGGACATTAAGTTCACCAGAGCCTCACAGCTTGCCACTGGATTATAACTGTCTAGGTTTGGATTTCAAAATATGGGAAATTTTATTTCTGCTGCGAGCCGTCCAACTACCCTAGTCAAGCTCCATTATTCCAAATCTAAAATAAACACTTTAAACCAGTTGCAACTTACAATAAGTTGATCAAATTTTGATTTGCGATGCTAGCGACCGTTCTGTTTGGAGAGAAAGATCAATGTTTTTCATACAATTATATATGAAAAACTTATATATTATAACTTATATTTATATGATACTACATGAAATTTACAGCAAACTGATAACACGGAAGGACAGCAAGGAAAAAAAAAATATGGTAGTTTTCTGGCCAAAACAAGATGCTTGACAGCTATGTGCTGGATTCATTTTCCACTTCTCAATAGCAACATCACAGAGCTGGTGGGTATTCGAGACCATTGACCTCATCCGATTTCTGTAATTCTTGAGTCTTGAGTTTTGGAGTCTTGTTTTTATTTTGAACATGTTGAAATGAACCCAAACTTGGATGAAACTGAAATGACACAACTTCTAAATGTTTGCATAGGGTTGGTTGTACTCAATCTTGTTGCCACTGGTTCAGCAACAGGAAATTTGCACTGATATACAAGCTGTACAAAGCTGTTACATGTATGAAAAGATAAAAATGTGAGGGGGGGGGGGGGGGGGGGGGGTGGTT
>JAUZNJ010106514.1:0-46978 GCA_034780135.1 Jordanella pulchra | reverse complement strand
GACACAGGTTCGAATCCGGCTTGTGGTCCTTTCCCGGATGTCTCCCCCCCCCTCTCATACCCCCTTTCCTGTCAGCCTACTGTCAGAAAAACGAGCCACTAGTGGCGTAAAAAGCTAAAAACAAAAATTTAATCCTGTCATAAATTAATCTATCACACCTGCTTGACCCCAGAAACATATTTTCTGCGACTTCCGGTATGTTTGTGTTGTTCACTCTCTTGCGCACAAAACAAAAGTGACCGCATCGATTTCCGTTTAGACGTGACTCTGGGACAGGCCGTAAAGTATAAGAGCGCTTCCTGTCACTCATCCCAGAACGCAACAGAGTCATGTGATAATGTCGGTCATGCAGTCCCACTACTATTGGTTGAGCCCACGTGGGCGTTTACTGTTGTAGCCAATTAAATTACAAAGTGGCCAAGCAATGCTCATTTGAATAAAGTATCGGTGTAATCTAACGCATGCGTGACAGTGTAAGGACAGGACGTTTGCACGCCATTAGAAGCTGCGTCATAGCAACGCGCCAAGATGTTGTGTAGTTCAAAAGCTGATAATTTCCACAATGGCTGAGGTGAAAAATATATGTTTCAAATTTAAAGTACTTCAGTGTGATTTTATGGGTCAAACACTGGAGTTTGGTACATTAGGAGAGGTTTGGAGACACTGGTGGCATCAGAAGTTAAAAGTCCCATAACTCTGATACTGTTATACCCGGAGGTCTGATGTTTTTTGCAGTTGTTGTTGACATGATGCAGAATAAATTTAATGTAGTTTCACATGCCTGCTATCAAGCATGTCTTTCTTATTGCTATTCTAAAAAGACCTATTATATTTGAGAGAAAAAACACAAAACAGTCATGTTTGAACTGCTGCAGTTCAGGCTGTGTTTTAATCACACTATTCTCATTTATATTTTCAGAAACTAGAAGGTGATAGCTTTCAAATGATGTATCACAAGTAATTTGCCCTTACAGTTTCATAGTTATTTGCTTTTTCATTTGGCTATGCAAAATAGACGAGGATTACTTCAAATGAGGTGGATGTTATGAAAAGTTTAACGCCAATGCATATGTTTGAACATGAAAAAGTCAGATTTTCAGGTGGATGACTTTAAAGCAGCACTAACACCCACATTTCAAATCCTCTGTTCCATTGCACATGGCCTCTGTGAGTCCTTAGAAAGGAAACACCTACTATATCTACAGTAAACTGTTGTGCTCTGCTCCAAGTTCTTTGAAGCTTTTTGAGAGAGTATGAGAGAAATTCAGCTAGGCAGACTGAAGCTCAACAGATAATTGGAGATGGAAATTGTTCTATATATTGATGGTGAAGGATGGAGAGAATCTTGGTGGACGGAGACATTTGGAGTAGTCATGAAGAACGTGAACCCATTCTTGTTAACTGACATAACAAAGTCACTGAGCGGAGCAAGCACTGTGGATGTAGAATCTGGATATCCATGGTTTTTTTATTCTACCTAAGGTGTACCTCAAAGCTCTTTACTAGAGCCAGAACATTTTACAATTTGATGCATCTCTTCATTTTAATTTTTTTGTTGTAGCTCACAATGCTAAGAAATACTGTAAAAACGTAAGATGTGTTAATTAAAACAACAAAATGACTAGTGCTGCTGCCTGCTAGCAAAAGCATAATGAGCACTTTTGAATTAGTATTGCTTTACATACAGAGTTGACCTTGGTTTACATTATTGGTCGTTAGTTTAATTAAACTCATCAGGTCTCATACCAAAAGTTTTTTTTTATGTAAAAAAACTGGCCTTAAATTGTAGAAAAAAATAAGAAAGTGAAAAATGAAAGATTCTGTGATATGTACCTACAACCTGGTACAAATATACTTTAGGTTTCATAACTTTCAGCACTAAACTCCACAATATATTCCATAAGAAAACATCTTTCCTTCATTGTACTTTATGCACTGTGAAAGGATGTACCTTATCTACACAAGCAATAAATATAGATTTATTTATTGAAAAATAGCTGATTGAACACCCATGTTTTACTACAAGTTTAATTTTATTATAATAGCGTAACAAGAAAAAAATAAATAGTACTTGAGAGTTTGGCGATTTCAGCCATGTTAGAAGAGGATACACTACTTTAAGTCTGAAGTTGCAGTTTTATTCTATTTCGACTTTGCTCTTGTATTTAAAAGTCAAATACATATAAAAAAACTAACAAAACAAACAAAAGCAAAATGTATGTTAATAGTCTGAGTGCCCCAAAGCAGTTGTGGCAAAAAGTTATTAGAAAATATGCAGTGCTTTCAGTTTTGTTTTCTATTTTAAACATCCAGAATACTACGGTGCAAATAGTCTATCTTACTATAGACTGTAAGATCAAATAATGTTTTTTCTTAGTGTGATTGCTCCAATATTTGTGTCAGATTTACAGTAGTTCAATTAATTTATGTCCAAAAGTAAAAAGAAAATGTGAATGTGACTAATGTAATGACGTTTTGTTATGTGTGTGAGCCATTAGACAAAGAAAAAGTTACTTTAAAACCTTTTTTACCCATAAAGCCTTTTTATAAATTTCCTTTTACAAACCGTGTAATAATAATAAAAAAATCACTTCCTCGACTTGCTGCTGTCTATAGGGAGGCTTGTCCTTTACACCATCATGTGGTCAGAAGCAGTACAGCAGCCACTTTCATTGACATTCTCCTCATAAAGGCCTCGGAAAGCAGAGCTTCCTTACTGAGGCGTAGGAAGGAAGAGGACATAGTGTAAAGCTGATCGATTTGATCCCAACCAGGAAATTACACACCTTGTTCCAGGGCTGAGAAAGTTGGTCTGTTTTGCTGCCATCCACTCGTATACTTTCCCCTGAGGATGAATGCATGGAGTGCTTCTGTAAGGCATCAAACCATGAAGAGATGTGTATAGATTTAAGCTACAACACATAGTGCATGATTTATCTTTTGAGAAGGCCTAGCCTGCAGGGTGATGTTTTGTTGATATCATGCGAGCCCCAAGGTGCAGCCTTGATGTGGGCCGATATACAGGCAGCGAATGTTTTGTCTCTCCTGTTCACATTGAGCATGACAGAGAGGATTTTGGAAAGGCTGCGCTGCCAGATGGGAGATTGTTCCCTTCATGGGTATTGTCTGCGAAAAGCCTCGGAATATGTCAGCTTTATCTGTGTTAAAACATACCAAACATTTTTCCATGTGATACTGTGCTACCAAAGCTATAGCCTCTCCCATCTCTGCTGCGAACTGTATCTCGGTCCTGCAGCATCCAGCACGCGAAGCAGAAATAACTCCACTGATCTGAGGAGAGAGCCAAATTTGTGATACGTAAATGTGTGAAATAGTGTGATATTGAGACGTGGTTCCAGATAGATTATGTTGTATCACTGAGCTGTGTTTTATCCAGACTCTTTGCCTCTCTTGGCTTCTTTTCTGCCTCTATATCTCTTTTGCACACATGTACACGCTGACACACATAATGCTTTATCATCTCCCTCCTTCCATGCAAAGAGATGTAAAAAAACGCAAAATATATCCTCTCACTTGCTCTGGATGTAATACTGAGGTCATGAAAGGAATGTTAATGAATGTTTAACCCCAAATGTTGTATCAGTGGACACACGCAGACATGCACAATCCACACCAGGAGCAGCAGAGTAAGTGCCAACCTCACCAAAACCAGAACAATACAGATATTCAAATGTGCAATCCTCTGCAAGCGAGTGGGTGTTCATCTCCCTTATTTTCACGACCATGCTGGCTTTACAACAAATATAGAAAAAAAGATTTAACTGACCAGCTCTGTTGAGGGTTTCAAATAACAGCAGTGCAGCCCAAGTGGGTCCGGTTTCTAAATGCAGCTTATGAACTCCAGATCTGTGTCACGTTGGGAATAGCAGCAGAGGAGACAAAGGGGACAGAAGGTGTGGGAGAAGAGGCCGCGGCTCGTAGATCAAGAGGCTGTGTTTGAGTATCTTATCTCGCCTGTCGCCAGCTCAACCTGGCTCCGCTGGCTATGTGCAAGGATTAGAAAGGACCACAGCGGCTGATTATTTGGGTGAGTGAGCGGTTCTTTGTAAACAAACACTGTGGCTGGGATTGTTCCGGTCACAACACGTATACAGACAGCTTTTTAAATACCCCCAACACTGACACACAAACCATGAGGCTTCTGCTGCGTTTTACCCTTTTTCTAGTGTCTGCAGAAAGATTCATTTATAGGAGGTTAATGTGGAAGATAAAGAGCAGCATGACCTCAAACATTTTCATAAAATCTGAAAAGCATTTAATGAATTTTTGTTTTAGCACCACTTATTTGACTAACTGAAGTTTGCCGCCTGACAAACATCTGAATATAAAGTCAGAATTCTGCAAGTGCAAAAAATTAATAAATGCTCACACAAGCAGTTTTTTTTTAAACACACCAACTTAAACTACCCTCCACATGCATTTTTTTATATTTTACACATCCAATTCAATACCATGAGGCCCCATTATGTCACAAGCATGAATGCAGGCTCCTTATCTGTGTTCACGGCTTGCTTTTTATGCCTATGTACATTATCTCCCACTGCATCTCTTTCTGTGCACTGATGTAGACCTTTGTCACTGACGGTGGAACCAACCTGAGAAAGTAAACCGCCTGTGTTTCACTACTTTTCTGGGAATACTTCCTCTTGAGACAGCACTGTGTTCATTCTAGTTATGGCTAGTAAGGTTAGCAGTTTGAACATTTTATAATGTAGAAATCACAGAAAGTGATGAAGAAGAGTAGGACCAAATAGAGGAAGAGGGGACAGTTGGCTGAACAACCAGATGTTCGCGTGGCTGCTACTGTCAGATGCTAACCTCTGTTAGCGGTTAGCATCAAGATGAAAACATTTTCTCAGATATATTAGAACAATGTGTTAAAATGTAAGATGCTTCACTGTCACTTTAAACAGTCGTTCATTATCTTTTTGATTTTGAGTTCACGTTAGCTTCTGCTATGGTGTTAGCTCTAGCTAACATAGTAAACAATAGATCATAAGTCAATCAATGTGTAATGGCTCATGAAAACGTTGACGCAGTGTATGTGGCAGTGTCTGAATTCAGACCAGTCAAAAACAATATGAATAAAGCTAACTCTGCTAACGTTAGCCTTCCTGTGTTGACTCTGTAGACTCCAGCCCAGTAAGACCAAACCGCGTCATTTCCCTTGTGCATGGATTGCACAAGGGAAAAAATGGCGACCTCCATGGATTAAAATTATGAACAGGCAATATTTACTTTTTGATGTAATTATGAATTTTTTGTATGTATCAAAAATATCAGTCTTTAAATTAGTAAGAAAATGACAACACATTTAAGCCAACATATCCAACTAATCTTAGATCTCTTTAAATAAAATCCTTAAAACTTAAGGATTTTAACTACCCTAATAATTAAATTGATTTGTCTTGATAACCCCCTAAGTACGAGGAAGAATAAACTTATTCTAAGAAAAACTGACTTACTTTCATTTTATTTTTCTGTGGATGGGTAACTTGGCAGCTGATGGTAAAATGGATGGAGCTAAATCTAGGAAATCACTGGAAGGAAACCTGTTAAAAACCACAAAAAGTCTTGAGAGAAGAATGGATGTTCATTTCCCAGCAGGACCACTGTACTAAACATGCAGCCAGAGATACAATGGATGGTTTAGATCAAAGAATATTTATGTTAGAGGGATCAGAGTTGATATCATTGATATCATTCAATTGAGAATGAGGCTTAGCTGAGAAGAGGCTTAACTCAGTCACTCTATAAATGTGCAAAGCTTGAACAGAACCCCTGACGACTTGTAGCTGTAGTAAAACGTGGTTCTACAATATACTGACTACATTTCAGATTTGTAAGTGTTTATTGTTAAATGCTTGATTGGTTTCCCTGCTTGGTCTTTACCTTAAAATCTAACCCTAAACATGTTGGTTGTAACATCTTAACGTGTTTTGGGCAGGAATAACTTGGCGAGGCAATTTCAGTTTTGGTTCAGTTCAGACATTTTTCGTGTAAAACGTAAACATAACTGGCTTCAACATTAAAGGTATGTCTCAAAGTAGAACAATTCAAAATAAAACCCAACAATCTGAAGATATAGTAACAGAAAACTGTTGGCATCTGCACCTTTGTCAAAGCCAAGATGAGTCAAGTGGAAACATATTGGGGGGGGTAAAGTGAGCCTATGCATTGGTAAGAAAGATTGTATTGTTTTAACAACAACACAATAACATTATGCCAAGCAGATTGGAAAGTGCAGAGAAAAAGATAAACTCCAAGGGAAGTGTTTATTTATAACACAAATTCTCATTCAGTGCTGGTTTTATTTTTACCACAGTCTTTCACAGCGCATGTTTTAAACAAATGTGGAGTGAGAAGCACCCGTGAAGGGGCTGTGAAGTCAGCTGCATCCCCAGATATCCATTCCAGATGCTGGCTAGACTTGTTGGAGCCGGGGCCCACTGTACCGGGGGCTGGATTTAGTTGTCTTTTCCTCCAGGTGTGATGCCTCATGCTGATTCCCCCCACATGTTCTAGGGGTCTTATCCAAACACACAGGGGATGGTGACAGCACCGGTAGGCCTGCTCTGCCTCCTGCCCTTCCTCTCTCTCTCTCAGCAGCCTAGCCACCCACACAGCAGCAGCAGCAACTAGTGGACTTCTCCTTAGCTGTCATCAGGGTCGCTGCCCTGAATGCCCAGCCAGAGCCGACCTGAAAGCATCCTTTCTATGCTCTTCTGCTTCACATGTTCTCCCTCAGACCTCCTACTCCTCATGGGTTTGAACCCCTTTGACGAAGGGTTATGTTCACATTTCCCAAGACTGGAGCCGCTCGGTTGTTGCTTTAGTAACTCAATAGTGCCTAACAGTGATATAGAGCATATTTAACATGTCTTATTCTAAGCCTGGTCAGTTTTAAGGAGGTAGACCAGGAAGGCCCGACAGGAAGTTCTGCTGTTCTGTCAGCTCCAGCACAGGAAAGAGGGGTTTACCCTTTAAATGATTTATTTGTGTTTAATTCTTTCATTCACCTTTAAATCCTTCAGATCATAAAAGCAACTTGTTTAAATACAGAATGAAAAAATAATCTCTTTAAGGAGAGAAAAAAGAATCCAAATCAACGTCACCCTATGTGAACAAATAATGGAAACTGCACTGCAAAAAATTATCCATTTTTCTGAATTAAGTCAGTTTCCTGTTGATTTGAGCAGGTAGAAAAAATCACTTGCCAATTTGATGACAAATCAGATGGTTTACATTTAAAATAAAAAAAAAACAACTCTTAAGAATGTGTAATATCTAGTTATTTTATTTTAAGGACAGAAATACCATTGGAAGATTATCTTATTCCTCTGCTCAATTATGGGTTAAACACTGATTTTTTTAGTTACTTTTTTTAGTTAGTTTCTACTGTTTATTTGTTAAGTAATGGATTAGTTCTAACCAACGCCATACCCTGGAAATTTGAGTTCAGGTCTCTCTACTGCTGGACCTGCAAAATCCAAAAATCACCTAAGAATAATCTGTCTGACATTAAGAAGCAGGCTAAAAGATGCCTGAATGCAATAATCGATTCTTCAATTCAGAGACGTTTGAGAACAGTTGAGAAACAATCACAGACATCTTTCAGCCTGCATAGGGTTGCTAAAAAATTTCTTTTAAAGCAGTGAAAGGCGTTATGCACGAATGAGTCAACACTTGAAAGTTAGGCCAGGCATAAAATATTCAAACGTACCCGTATGGTTTGGATGGCCTATTGATGTTGGAAGTATCCGGCTGTACTATGCTTATCGTGCTTCTGCTGCCTGCTTCTGGTTAGTTCTCATCATTTTCTCTGCACCCCTATTAGGCTCTGCCTCATTCCAAGTTGATCAGATTGTAACTCCTGTCCGCAGCTCCTATCCTTTCACTTTTTACAGGTCAACAGTAAGAAGACTATCCTATCCAGGAAGGAAAGGAGCTCCGGACTGCTGTGCTGAATCTGGAAAGCCTTCAGACTTACGGAGGTTTTCACCTGAAACAAATCTTTGCTGTTAATTCTTGGTACACTGGGACTAAAGTCATCTGCAAGAAAACTACAAAAAAAAAAAAAAAAACTAACAGTAGAAGCTCTCCGTTATAAAACAAATGAAGGTGTTTACATCAGCATGTGTCCCAGAGAGTACCTTAAAGAAATTATGTATTTTTGTTAAGCTGTGAGGTGGGCTGTGCCAATATATCCAGTCACGCAAATGGTTGTGGGCAACTGTATAGCTCCTGTGTCACAGACAGGAATTTTTAAATTAAATTAAATCAGAGGTCCCTATGCATAATTAACTATTGATATGAAGCATCCTGGTTCCTCCTCTTACCTTTTGTGTATTTTTTTGTGCTTTCAGAGGACCCAGAATTCAAGCAAGACACAACAGGTGCAAATTGAACAGTTTATTAAAATGTCCAACGGGAGTAGATATGATGGTGATCGTCAGGAACGTCAACTGGATCGTCTGGGGAGAGGATTGAAATATTAGTGGCCAGCAACAGATGAGGTAATGATCTCCATAAGTGAGCAATGGTCCACTAACCTCTGTGCGGCTTGTAGGGAAACCCAGAACGGAGGAGTAGAAGCCGGTTAGCGTTTGATGTCACCACTAGGAGTGGCGAGTGAACTGGAACTCTTAAGGTAAGCCTGATGGCTTGTTTTCTTGTTGGCTGCTTGGTTGATTGAAGGGAGCATAGATGAACGAACTAAGTGGTGATTATTAGGCAGGGTTACCTTGGGGGACAGACCAGTAATCGTGGTCGGAGATGAGTCCAGGGTCAGAACCTGGAGGACAGGGATCAGAGGACAAACCAAGACAGGATCCAAAGCCAAAGTAGAGAACTTAGCCCGGGTCAGAGCCGGGTGGTCAGATGTCAGGGAGGACTCCAGAACATAAACCAGAGACAGGGTCGAAGACAGAACCAGGGTCAGAGACAGGAGGTCGGAGATCCATGAACGACCTAGGGCAACTGCAGGTAACAGAGTCCTGTTACCTGCAGAAATACTCAGATGAGTCATTGGGTGCATCAAAGATGGACAAAAAGCTGAATACAGAGAGCTGGTGAACAGCTTTGTGGCATGGAGTGGAAACAATCATCTGATCCTGAATGTAAGCAAAACAATGAAGATGATTGAAGATTTTAGAAGAAACAGGAACAGGTTAAATCATTTTAACACCATGGGAGATGATCTGGAGGTGATGGAGGAGTATATTTACCTTGGTGTTCACCTGAACAACAAACTAGAATGAAAATGCATCTGTGAAACCGTCTACAAGAAGGCACAGAGCAGACTATACTTCATAAGGAAGCTTAGGTCCTTCGGTGTATACAAAAAGATGCTACATATCTTTTTAAGTCTATTGAGGAGAGTGTGATCTCTTCCTCTATCCTCTGCTGGGGTAACAGCATCAGAGCAAATTACTTAAAAAAGCTCAACAAGCCTGGCAGACTTTGCTAATCCTCTGCTGTCATCCTTTCATCTCCTGCAGTTAGCCTCTAGGGTCTAGCTGTAGACATTCCTTGCTTTGTATGCTTGGCATGCTTCTCCACTGTGCCACTGCCCCCATTCCAACCAGCCTTAACCTCTCTTCCACCTTAAGCACCTTGTCTGCCCAGCAGACTTAAATGATATACCACTGTATGCCTTTGATCCTTTGCAGTCAGCCTCTGTAGCTAGCCCAGGCCAGTCGTAGCCTCTTGCCACCACTGTGCCTCTCTGCTCACTTCCTAAGCTAGCACTGGGAAGCTGCTGCCTTCTCTCCCCACTCTGGTGCTCATTTTCCTTTGTGGGATCCTCAGATCTCCTGAAGAGGTTCATTTCTAACTGCTGGGTTAGGCTTTCTAAAATAATAAAAAAAAACTCATAACTCAGCTCCATAAACTGTTTTTGCCATGCTGAGGTGAAACCAGCAACCAGTAGACTTGATGGCATAGGAGCTTTTTCGGGCCATGCTATTTACTTTCGCTGGCAAGGCACATTTCAAACGCAGGTAAAACTGCCAACATTTTTGGAGATTTTGGATTTGGTGTGGACGCACCTTAAGACTTTGGAGGAAATATTGTGGTTAATTCCTCCTATGAGGTATTAGTTTAATAGTTGGTCACATTAAAAGCTGAGGCCAAACAACTGATTTAAGCAGATTTGGCTAAAATTCCTCCTGGGGAAATCTAAATTACTCCCAGTCAGTCACCATAAATACTTGGCATTCTCTAGGTCTAGGTTTCTTTAGATTTAGGGAGTTATTGCCTTTTTTCACATAGTCCAGCTCTGATTTGATTAAATTTATTCCCCTTAGTAAAATAAATTGTCACCTAAAAATTTTCTTGCATTTTCTCTGCCTTTATATATTTGCTATTTAAAAGTATTGATAATCTGAAACATATTAGTATGACTGCAAGGTAAAAAAAGAATAAATGTTTTAGGGCTGGATTACTTATTCACAGCTCTGCAAATGTTCAGTGATTACAACTCAGTTGTTCTGGGAACTTTTTGGTCTTTTCACCACAACTTTATTCCTTGGTTTAAAAATGCAAGTTTCCATTTATCTACTTGTTTCTGTTAAGGGTATGGACAGATAGATGCAGAGGTGGTAAAAAAAAAGAAGAAAATCAACTAGCCCACTCAAAATATGTCTCATGCCTTGAGTTGGATGCATTCCAGCTCTGGCATAACCAAGGACGACATATTTATGGGAAGAAGAAACAAGCCTCCCCACTGAAACATGTTGGACTTGTTCTCTTTTAATCTGTCTTGGTTAATTAGGAAGGATAGTTTTTTCCACTTGAACTCATGATGAAATTGTCTGAACTGATTTGCCACAAATCAAATATGGACCCAGAGTTTAATTAGACTGAAGACATGCCTATTGTTTATATTTTAAATTATGAGGTCAACAGATTAGGATGATTGTACAAAGAGTTTTTTTTCCCCTAATGGAAGCTCTGCAATGTTCTAATGAAAGCCATTCATTTTACTCACACTCTGAAGAAACTTTGTTGTACAGATGTGGCTTGTGCCAGCCTGCGTATGTGTGTGTGTGTGTGTGGTGTCACAACTTTTCCAAGATACTAACCTCCAAGAGTCCAGGCTGTCTAAATGATTTCCTGATGTTTGAACCACAACTGCTGGGATCAGCATTGGCATAGCCAGAGAGTTTTCTCACGACATGAACTAAAAATTGGCCAAATAAGGTGTTATCGCCAGAAACGATGCAGGGTCAGTCTGCACTAATCACAACAGATAAATAAATGTTGTTTGCAAATAAATAACTGAAGGCAGATGATAGATTTACCAAAGTCTTTGCTAATAATCATATATACATATTTGAATATATATATGGAGTGTTTTAATATTGTAAGTAAAGAATACGTTTTGTAAGTTTTAAGTGTAAATTTGACAAAAAAAATCAATTCTGAAATTAAACTTTAAGGAAATTCTTCTTCAAAAAAGGTTTTGAGAATAACTTTGCTGTTTTCTCAGATTTTATTGATTCAAAATTGTTCATATTTTTTTCCTTTTCAGATTTAATTTTCAATTTCTTTTTTTTTCTCTTTAAGTCACAAACTCTTTACTCCAAGCCCGATAAAAACATTCACTCTTGATGTACAGATTGACCAATAAAGAAATTTTGGCCAATAGAAATGCGTCTTTAATCCTCTCTCTAGAGAAAAGCCAGGCAAATATGATCTGTAAAATGCAATTTGAAAAGAACACAATACATAAGAACTCAATCTGAAAAACAGAAATAAATAAATAATTTCAAATAAAGATATAAAAAAGTTGAAAAAAACAACAAAGTTACACTCCAAACTTTATTTGTTTAAGAAGTTTTCAAATTTTAATTTCTGAAATTCTTTTTTCAGACTTATATTTAAAAAACTTGTTGTCTGCTCACAACAATAATGGACCAAAATTCACTCCGTATACAGATTGAGGTTTCCTCCTCAGAGTTTAATACAAACACAGTAGATGGGATGTGCTGGGATAAGAAGGCGACTTCTCTTTTTTGTGATTTCTGACATGAGAACATAGAATCAAATGCAGATAGCTGATGACAGATCCTATGGAAGTTGAAGTTTTCTGTATTTTATCGAACAATCTTCTCATTGAGTCACAGCTGAGAATGTTGTAATTGGCTGACGGGGTTGATTAATAGGCTGTGTCAAGCTAAATCCCAAATTTTGGCAAGTGAAGCCAAATGTGATGAGTGCGGCTAATGTCAGCAAGCTGTGGTTTTAGTTTGGAAGCTGTAATTTATCACAACTGTTCATCATTATTCTGATTTCCCTCCCTTTCTTTGCGGTGACTTGGAGATGCGTACAACCGCTGCACATGTGTCCTGGAAGAGCGTTTTTCTGAATACCTTGAAGGCCCTGACAGCTCAGCTTCTGGGAGCACAGCAACCTTCGGGTCGCCCAGGATTGTTACGTCTATGCCAGCTGAACGCTGGAGCTGGAAGCTGGATCTGAATTAGCCCCTGATGTTGGTAGTAATTTTTTGGGGTCTGTTGGCGCCTGCCTTCTGACAGCACAGAGCCCCAGACTTTGCCTCAACCCCAGCTCTGGTTCCATCTCCATGCAGGAGTGTTACTGGAAATCTGTCTATTGGGACCTGGATCTGATAGTTACGTCAGGTCAGACCTGCCAGGATCTGTAATGTTTGGAGAACATGGACCGCTGTTAGTAAGAACACTTATCCTGTAATTATTCATCTGTGACGGCAAAAAAAAAAGGAAATTGACTGTGGGCCATCTTTATGCTTGATGGTTTTCTAACCTAAACCCAGTTTGGTTCTTTTCTCTCAAATCTGATTGAGGTTTCCAAGAGTTTTAGTAGTTTATGTTGGTAACTAAATGATTCAAATGAAAACGGAGCCAATAGTAGAGCAACAAGGTGGAACCTTTTATGCTTTCTGTTGAATACGAGACACCAAAGTTCACGAGTGGTTTTATTGGTTGCTAACATTTACTACAACGAAGAATGCTTTTTGACAAAACTGCAGGAGACTTTAAGTTTTGAAAGAAAAAAAGAACCCTTAAACTTATATATGTCACAAAAACAAAACTAGCAGTAAAAAGACACACAGAAAACATTTCCATTCCTGAGTTTCATTAAACTTTGATTAAAGTTTGATAATACCTTTTCTGTCTGTGTCTCTAAATATTTTACTGTTTCCTGTTAAATTTACTTGTCAAATGGGTTTTCTGGGGGGAATTTGTAAAAAAAAAAAAACAAAAAAACCCCCCAAAAAGGAATAAAATACAATGAAAAATATCCACGATTTTCAACATTTGTTTCAGCCAAAAAATGTGGAAAATGCGGCATGCATTTGTATTCTAGCCCCTTGAAGCAAATGTTGCATCAAATGGTCTCTAGGTGCGATTACAGCAGCCTCTTGTTCGGCTTTACAGATCTACAGATGGGAAGGTTGAATGTAAAACAACTCTAAACATTACTATTTTAGTCTTTTAAAAGACTGTGAAATGGATCTATGTCTGGACTTTGACTAGGCCATTCTAAGGTTGGAATATGCTTTGCTGTCTTTAGCTATTTTACACGCACAAAATGTTGAAATGTCTTTATAGTAAGAAACAAAAAAATAATTAGTTTGTGGCATTTTTGCAGACATAGATAATGTGAATAAAACAGTCAATGGGACTGAAATGTGTCGCCTTAACAACACAGGGATGCTGCTCTCTATATGTAACTGTTTTATATTTAGATGACATCCAAAAAATATTTTATATGCTAAACATGAGAAAATTACATTTAGATTTAAATAACAAGACCAGATGTTGAAACAACTAAGGATGAAGAATTGATTTCAACCTAATTCCATTCCTAATTTAAAATAGGTGTATATGCTAATTAAAATTGTCCACAGTTACTTTCTATGTAAAAAATGAAATTAGGACTTTTTATTTAACGGATTAGAGATTAATATTAACAAATGTGTTTTGTGTGCTTGTTTGAGTGATTGTTGTTTAATTTTTCGCTTGCTACTGAGTGCTGTAAAACAAATTGCTCTATGGAGACAAAGACGATTCCAACACCTGGGCGTGCAGGTGGTGCAGTGTTTAACACGCATGAGGCCTCAGTCCTCGCCGCGGGCGACCAGGGTTCAAATCCGGCTTGTGGTTCTTTCCCACACATCTGACAGCCTACTGTCTGAAGAACAAACCTCTACTGCCATAAAGACTCAAAAAAGAAAAAAATTAATTCCTAAACCTGCGTGCTGAACGTTGGAAGGTTTCATTCTCTTTAAACAACAAGTGTTTTTAATTCAACAAAGACAAACAATCTAAATCAACACAATCCTGTCACTTTAAACATAGTAGATATTTAGGCAAATATTATTGTGGGTAGCAGTTAATGGGAGTGGGTTTATTTATGTCCCAGGATGCTTAGTGGCATGTTTTTATATCCTCAGTGGCTCCTTGAGGAGGATGGAAGTGGGTTTCCTCTAGTTTTACTGTGCTGTTCAGCTGTGGAGATATTGTTGCATGCGACTCATTGCTCTGTTCTTAAATTTAACTTTTGAAGAAATTTGATTATATTTTCTTAGATTTGTTTAATTTGTAATTAGATTAATGCAATAAGGTTAATGCAACCCAATACTATCAATTAAACTAAAATAAACTGACATAATTAACTCATAATTATAGACTAAGTTTAGTAAAACCAGTTGACGTACGTTGGCGGAGTAAAAATGTATATAAGTTCATATATGTAGCTCTGACTGCGTTTTAAGTGGTTTATCTGTTGAAAGGTGAACCTCCGCCCCAGTTTCAGACTCTGGATTAATTTACATTGATCTTCCTTGAAACTGTGGCTAACTTCTCTTTCCTTGCTAAAGCTGAGAATCCCTGCACCATTATATCGCAAGTTCACCTTAGGAGTGGTGTGTTCAAGGTGACACGTGGTGCAGAAACAAAACTGCATTTCAGGTAAGAATGTGTCACACCCTAACTGACTATATTTCTAAATAAATGTACTTCTGAAAGCAGATAGTTGCACTGGATTTTAGGGGTACATATACTTTTTCAGATTTAAAATGTTCCAACTTTGATGTTTCCTTCTTTAAAAGATTGAGTTTTAGGAATTAGATTCTTTTTAATTTGATTTTCATAGATCACATTCTCATAACACTTACTTTTTATGTGCATATTAACCAACATGTTCAATTCAGTTTCTTTTATATAGCATCAGTTCACATCACGTCATCTCAGGATTCTGTTCAGAGACAATTTAATCAAATCATGATGATATGAGCAGGTAGAATAGGTAGATATTTGCTTGCATTGTTTGTGACCCTGCAGCTATCCACTTAGCATGCATATAGGGGCAGTGGAGAGGAAAAACTCCCACTGGACACGGTAAAAACCTCCAGCAGAACCAGGCTGATTGTGAGTGGCCATCTGCTGAGGGTGACTGGTGGTCTCTGCAGGAGAGAGAAGAAGACATAAACAGGGAACATAGAGACACGGATCCTTCTATGTAACCTTCTATGTAAGGAAAGGTTCAGGTAAACTAGCTCTGTAGCAGATGAGCTATCTGTTGGTTTTCATGTCAAATGGATAAAATAAAGCACATCCAGTTTGTCACATTAAAAGCTGAGCCCAAAGCCAAGTCTACAAAAGAAACGGGACTAAACACTGAAAAACAGGCCCAACTTAACTTCGGCACCAGCCCAGTTTTTTCCCACGTAAAAAAGGTAAGGTTAAAATAAAATTGGTCCCAGTGATCACAAATGTAGTGTTATATGTTTAGATCAGGGGACAGTTCTGCAGCAGCGCTGGGCCTGTTGGCTAATGTCTAGAACTGACCATGAAAAACATAAATAAAACTGTTTCAACATATCAGTAAGAAAACATCATAATGAGGCACATTTAGACTAAACATGCTTTCCACTTTTTTTCATATGAGCATTTCACTGTGATTTACACAATTCTATTGGTTTAATCCAATGGCCTCATAAAATCTCCCTATCCTCAGGGTTTTGGTTTGGGAGTCTAAATAACACCGCAGACCATTTCTTCTTTTTTCAAGTGTTAGAAATGGAGAGCGATGTAACCACCATGCGAATGTCAGGATCAAATTCAGCCTGAGCGGCTGCACAGCCGCAAATACTTGCAGAATTCTGGCTTGTTTTCACTTTTATTCCTACATAAAACAATCTGTATGTCAACGCTCTTACTGGTACCTCGATAAATCTCCGTCTTGACGGGCTAAAAATTCCTGAGAGGTTTCTCATACAAGCTGTTGTCCCTCTGACACAAACAGAAAGGTGCTTTTTGTGTGTGCATACGGGGTTAATCCAAAAGCTGTCCTACTTGCATGGTGATGCCTCATTACTTGTTATACCTCCCTGTTTGCCCTGAAGAGAGGTGCGGTTCTCCTCGCTGGGCCCAGTCGTCAAGGTGACCCAACATGCCCCAGGATGGCAGGCAGGCAGACGGGCTGGAAGAGTGAGAGGGGGGTGGGGGTGTCTGTCCTGTCTTTATCGCACCCAGGCCACCGTATGCTGGTTGGTGCTCTTGGCCCTGGGTATTTCCAGGCTGCTGCATACGTCCCGGTGAGCAAGCAGCTGATCTCATTTTTCAACATGCAGCTGCCCCAACATCAGGCTCAGGTGAAGGTGACCTCCCTTTGCCTTTTGGGAGGTCTTCTGAAAGATGTGTGGAGTCTACAGAACTCAAACTGATGAAATTACTTTGAGCTGAAATCCAAAAAATTCAGATTTTGACCAAAAGGCTTATTCCATATGAAAATTATCCCGTTTGCAAAGACCGGACACTTTATTAGGTACAACCAGTTCCTTAAGGAAAAAAATAAACAAACAAACCATTTCATAATAATGAAGGTATTTCATAATTATGACTTAGTTATCTCATTAGTATGAGATAGTATCTCAGAATAACGTATTACCTATTTCATAATTATAAGATAATATCTTTTAGCTGTCTCATAAGATGCCTTGTTGTTATTTTGACTTGGCTATCTCATAACTGTGGGACAGTATCTCATCATTTTGAATTATCCCATAAATATGAGAAAATAACTCATAATAATGAGATAGCCAACTCATAATTATCAGATATTAAGGTATAATTATAATAATATCTCACAATTATTAGATTGATTAGACAAAATAATGATAGATTACCTCATAATTACGACAAACTGTTTTTGCTTTCATCAGAGTGGTGGGAATGGGCTTCCATACTACACACATATATGAAAAAAAACAATGATATTTTTAGCAGATCAATGATTTTATTGTTTAGAAATTAAAAAGAACGAAGCAATTTCTATTTCTAATATTTTAGTTAATGATAATAATTACATATTTAAATTAAATTTAAATATTTATTTATGACATGGAGAACCCAGATAATGCTTCACTTACAGGAATAGGACTTTATTTTAACAGTAATTATAGGATGAGTACTAGTTCTGTGTTATACACCATTCATTGCACTTTATTTGATTCCTTGTTTAAATCCCCTTTTAAATAGGTTTTCATTATTAACTTTTCTCCATGAAAGGTAAAGCACAATCATCTTGTTTAAGTATATATGCACCATTGCTAGTGAAGGACTTGTGCTCAGAGGCCCCCAAACAGCTAGCATCACCCATGATTTTTTTTTTGCACAAGTACAGACAAATGGGGGAAGAGAAGACTACAGAAAATCTGCAGCACATATCGTAGATCGGTTGGACTAAGGTCAGGATAATTGGTATCACCTCTCAGTAATTTACCTTCCCTTTTTGTTTAGATTTCTAATGCAGTTATTTAGTTCCATTGATAGACTATTTTAATGAGCATTTAAAAGAGATGTATTGGATAAAGTGTGTGGAGAGCATAAGCACCAAATATTGCACTCTTAACTTTTCGAAAATACATTAAAAGCAGATAAAAATAATATGCTGTTAAGTGATTTGTTGGTAGACTACAAAAAGCTGGATATTCTCAGCTGATGTGCATTTGAGAAATAGGAAAACATTTTTTAATCTGAAAAGATCGTGGGAAATTTAGCTGGAAAGTTTTAGTAGAACAAAACAATCTGACGTAATAAATGCCAACCGGCCGCCATTTGATCTCTGCCTCCATCCATCTCATTCTCTGGTTCATTTTGCTCTCTTTCTATTTTTCCTGTAATTCCTCTTTCTACCGCCCTCCCCGTCTCTTCCTGTCACCCCCTCCCTCTCCGTCTTCTAACACAGGACAGATTGGGAAGCCGTGATGGCGGCACAGAAGTTGAGGGAGAAGCTATTTATCCCAGACGGATCAGGAGGTGTGTGACGGAGGTGTGGACGGTTGCTGCAGGTCAGTGACGTTGGCAGGCGCCAGGCAGGCCGGCCCACATGGCTCGGGGACTGTGGGACTACAGACAGATGGCACCTGGTGGGTGACAAACAATTAACAAACCAACAAGAATAGCTGGATCGGCACTATACCCACAAGCACAGGAGATAGCAAGAGAGCGGGTGCATCTGTGCTCTCTGAACACTTCTACACTTTACTTTTCCTCTCCCCAAGACTTATTTTGTATAACAGTTGCAATTTAACCATGTGCCTTTCTCACAAAAAACACCCTTGTCGTTGTGTTGCTATAGAACAGTCTAAATAAAGCAGAAGCGAGCATATGCATGCAGCATATGTTTCTGTTTATTTCAGCGCAGTTTTCAGAGAAGTGGCTGTTAATTTAAATGCACATGACTGTGAAACAACACATCAAGAATCCAGTAAAATGCACTGAAAAGTCTAAAGCAGACAAAGCTAGTCTTTGCAGTACAGGATCAAAGTAAAAGTTGCTACCTGGTCTCATTCAGAATGAAATAGGAGCATTACAACCACACTGTCTGACTCTCGATGGCGTCTGGTTTTACATTCAATGCATTGGTAATTAAAAGCTGAATTCTCCAACTTCTTGTGTCAAGTTAGGCCATGATGGAGGCATTAGAGCCACCTTTTGTTTATTTTCTTCCCCTACCCTAATTCTTTTGTTACACCTACAGTATATTCATCTCAGTGCTCCCCAGCATCAGTTAGAACTGAAGAAGCCTCTTGGATGAGAGGAGAAACGTCTTCTAGAAAACCTCATGTCCAGAAGCCTAAACTGAACTCTCCAAGTTTGACCATAACCTGGATGACTGAGAACCTTCACAGATATGTCAAGAGTATTATTGCACTAACGTCAGTAATCTTTCAGCTTTTATTAGATTTTATCAAACCTCAGTGACCAGAAATTATACATATAATTTAAGAAGAACTAATAAACAGATTTTGGTAAAATTGCTTAAAAACAGATGTGGGAGATGTGGTACCATCAAGTCATTTCTATGTCATGTGTTTTTTCCATGTCAAACCCCTGAACCAGATGAGTCCAGACTCCATAATTTAATTCACTGTGCAGATTAGACTCACCTGGTTCATTGTTTGGGAAGAACAAATACATGACATAGAGATGACATGATGGCTCCACATCTCCCACCTCTGAATCTAGTCTCACCTGGTTGGCTTTTTGTCTAACCTGGTTCAGATCAAATCATTTTCATACATTAAAAACATTCTCGAAGCACGTCTGATTTCAGTGTGCAAAAAAAAATCCAAATCAAGGTTTTGGATGCCTTGTTTAAGCTCAGAGCACATTTAGGACAAAGCCTAAACACTTATTTACTGTACTTACATAGCTTTTTACACCATTTGTACTTTACCTTATTTTTTGATGACTTTTTTACACCCTAAAATCATTTACACAAAATATTCAGTTCCATTCATTTGTATAACACCAATCCACAGCATGTCATCTCAAGGCACTTTATAGAGATGATACAGTCAGATTAGTTAAAAGTTTATGTCAAGGAAAACCAGTTGATTGCATCCAGTCATTGACCTTCAAGACAAGCTCCTCCTGGATGAGCATACAGCGACGATTTTTGCTTGGATTTGTCGTTGACTCTTCTGGAGCCCCTCACACCAAGCATGCATGCAGCGACAGTGGAGAAGAAAATCTCCTTTTTAAGATAAGGAAGCCTCCAGCAGAACCAGGCTCAGTGTGGACGGACATCTGCTGAGGAAGACTGGGATTCAAGGGGATAGAAGCAGAGATATATAAGCTAACTGTTAGCTAGCTCCACAGGCGCCAGATCCAGGAAAGACACAGCCAGGCAGACGAGCTCTGAGCCTGTTCTATCAGAGGAGGAAAGAGAGCACATCCAGTTAGTCAGAGGAAGAGAAACAGGACAACACTGAAAAACAGGCCAAGCTCCAATAACTATAAACAGAGATTTTGATGAAGTATCTCTACTCCTACTTGAGTAAAGGTTTTGACTACTCATTTCACTGTAAGTAACATGAGCTAAACACAATAAACGATAGATATTGACATTGGAAATTCTTTACCCTCTCCTAATATATGTATAATTCTCACTGAAACAACTGGTTTTATGTTGAGACTTAAATGGATTTATAAAATGGATTTGAAATGTTTTCAAGTTAAATTCTTAAATGGAAGCATATATTTGCACTTTGGTGCCCTGGAATACAATCCAGAATAAAAGAAGAAAATAAAATCCAGAGCATTACTTGGCTTTAGAAGTCACTAAATTAGCAACTGAGGTCAACTGTGTGTAATTACATTTCAGTGAGAAGAGCTTTTTTTTTTTACAAACCTACCAAGACATTGTTGATTAGATAAGGAAGGAGTTCATGTTATGCAGGAATCCACAGTTCAGGAGGAAGAATCATTTGATGGGGCAGAACCACACACTGATCTGACCTTCTTATAAATGACACAGGAAATGTATAAAAAAGGGCTCTATTCAGATCAGACACGTATTAAACTTTTTAGGCTTTGTGCAAAATGACGTTTGCTGGAAAACTACTCATCAGCCTAAAAAAATGTGCTTATGGTGCAACATGGTGGTGGCAGCATTGAGCTGTGGGGATGTGCTTCTTCACCAGGAACAGAATTGCTGGTTGGCAGATGGATGGAGGTAAAAACGGAGCAGAATAACCTGTTAAAAGCTCCAGAGGAATTAAAATAACCACTAGACAAAATAGACAGCCAGAGATGCAATAGGATGGTTTAGATCACACCATATGAATGTGTAAGAATGGTCTAGTCAAAGCCCAGATATAAAATAAACTTGAAATCTCTGGCAAAATAAAACAAACTTTGCAATCCATGCTGAGCTATTATGTTAAGAGGTAAAAGCAAAATGATCAGATTCTTCTCAAGAATCCTGCAGCGTTAATGGAAGAAATGTTGACGTAAAATTATCAAAATTTACTGAAATTTGTGCTTTTAAAGTGATGCTTCTCACTATCCACACTGAGCTCTGTGTGTAGTGGACTGTTAGATGGGGGGGGGGTCTAAGAGATGGGTGTGAACACATCTGGAGTCTAGACTCTGTGGCTCTGTGGGCCGGGTCCTATCTGCTTGCAGCATCGGGGTCCGGAGACCGACCATGTTGACATAGGCACACACACATCAGCATCTGTTCCAGCAGTCACTACTCAAACCTAAACCACCCCCCTCCAACACACACACTCACTTTGAATGTCCGCTGAGAGATGGAAACAGGCAGGAGGTGACAGAGATGGATGCAGCACGGATCTATTTAAGTCAACGGCAAAATGGGACGACTGAAAAACAAAAAAATAAAGAACGGATGTTTGTTTTCAAGACTAACCAAACTAAACCTTCAGACACTCCGTGTCCTTCCCTGTGGCAGGGTATTTAGACATGGACAGAGGAACATGGACATGTGTATCAAGTTTTTGTGTGTGAGAAAGTCAAGCAGCTCATAAATATGTAAACCACAACCTAGAGCAATAAAAGCGTTTCCTAGAATGGGTTAATTCAGTGAATGAAGGACTTTGATTTGATGTCGTCACATGCTACGTCCACAGTAGCTAGCAGGGCCACAGATGCAGGTCATATCCCTAGTGGAAGGTGGAAAACTTCAGGAAAAGAACAACCCCTTTATTGGATTTAGGGATACCAAGCAGGGAGGGAGGTCTGAGCCACCGTCTTAGCCTCCACTAGTGCAGATGATCTCCAGTTAGACCGCTCTTATTCTGACAACTCACTTTGACAACAAGTTCAACATTTTGATGTGCAATGACTCAACCAATCAAATGAGGACTAACTGTACACAGAGTTACTATTGAGCATTCATTTGTAATTAGTTTCGAGTGACAATAAGGAATGTTGCTTAGAGATTGCTGCCACCCAAATCCTTGGAATCGGATGTTTTAATCACTTCCATCAACCAAGTAAATAAAATAAATCACCTGAGATCTGCAGACTGTTGTCACAGACATGGAAAGACTGGGCCGCTCTGAGGAGCTCAGTGATTCCAGTATGGAGCTATGGTAGGAAGCCACCTGAGCAACAGACACAATCAGGAAATTTCCTCACTCCTACAAACTAATAGGATCAGCGGCTGCTAAAGAGCAACATATGAAGAACTTTCTGCAGAGTCAATCACTACATACCTCCAAACTTTATGTGGCCGTCAGATTAGCTCCACAACAGAGAGCAGAGAGTTTAATGCAATGGGTCTCGAAGGTGGAAGTGCATCTGAGTCATACAGCACCAAGCATTGGATGTAGTGCTATAAAACGCGCTGCCACTGCACTGCAGAGCAGTGGAGACGCTTTCTCTGGGCTGACGAATCTTCTGTCTCCATCTGGAAATTTCATGGACGAGTCTGGGTTTGGCAGTTGCCAGGTGAACGGTTCTTGTCTGACTGCATTGTGCCACTTTGGTGGAGGGAGAATTATGATGTGGGGTTTTTGTTCAGACACTGGGCTTTGGCGCCTTATTTCCAGTGAAAGAACCTCTGAATGATGATAGATATTTAAATTAAAGCTGATAAATGTTAATTTTTTTTTAGCAATTTTGAAAGAAAAGAGAAAAAATGAACAAGGGTAAAATCAGCACAGGGTGAAACTGAATATTTGACGCCTCTATAAAGAGGTACTGATGAGCTCTGTGTGGGTTAACTTTCTTCCTCAGCATCGGGGTCGATAAGAGAGATGGACTGGATACTGAATTGATTTTCCAGAATAATTGCTGTATTCTCTTTGTCAAGGAGACTCCCTCCAGTTCAGTTGAGATGTGTTTCCCATTAAAGCTGCCAGCTGTCTGCATCACCCTCCCTGACCGGACCATATAGAAGGGCACAGCCTTTGAGAGGGTAGATTTCTACCGAGCTGAGTGCAGTTTGCAGGACATGTAGAGTACATCAACAATCTTTGACTGTTTGGATAAATGAAACGTGAACCAGGGGTAACTTGCCAAACTGTTATCGACATGTTATCTAGAAACTAAAATGACGTTTGCTCCGAGGTTGAGGTTGTGACATCCAGCCTTAAATGAAACGGTCTGTTTCCTGCAGACATGCACTGGCTTCTGATCATCACGTTAATGTGATAGACGCTGACACAAACAGGACCTTCATCCTTACATGTCTTCATCACTTTCTCTATCCAAGCTCTTCAACTCTACAGACAGCAGATCATAAGTACGAAGGCTGACGAGGATTCAAGGATTCAGGTTTTGTCCTCCTGTGAGAAATTCTTTCTGCCTCAGTTTTGTATGAATATTTGCACTCCTCCTTACAAGACAGAGTGGACTAAACATTTATGATGAGGAGTAAGGAGCATTTTATTATGCATCCTCCTTCAGAGACGTCTGTTTAGCAACAATGATGTCGTGTTGCTTGGTGGAACAGAAGAGTCCCTCCTTGTCCTTCCTGCATATCATACTCCCTGCTGTCTGCAGCTTCCCCGCTTTGCTCCAGTGTACAAAACCCTATTGTGTCTTCCCTGTGATAAGCAGAGACGGTGAGGGAGAAAGAGAGAGGGAATCAGGCGGAGGGTTGAAAGACGTCTGTGGAGGCGCCAGTCCTATCTCTTCCATCTCCTCTGGGAAAGGTGCCGGTATTCCCAAAGACAGCGGTGCTGAGAGCCTCGTCGCCCAACTTTCATACACCAAGGAGAAGGAGACATGGAGATTTATGTCACAGTGACCAAATCATTTCGCCTCCTGAGCTCCTTGTCTCTCCTGACTGCTGAGCAAAGTTTAGATTTGGAAGGAGACTCTGAGGGTTGCTGATTTTTTCATAGAACCCAGGTAGAACAAGGCAGACATGAATATTTGTTTTTGCTTTTAATCTGATAAACAAGGGCTGGTTTAGTTTGACACCCTGAGTGCACCATCATCATGGTTAGACAAAATGGTTGAGGGGTGGGGGGTCATCCTGAAAGAGCGAGGAAGCTGCTGGCCAAAGCTGATGGAAAGATGGAGCTAAACCACCACAAACATACAAAAGAGCAATAAGAGAAAGGTTAGACTGCAGCGTAACCAACTGCCAGTAAAAAATCTGTATAAAGACTTCTGTTGTTCACAGATTCTCTCCATCCAGGCTGAATGAGCTTGAAATACTTTGCAAATACAAACGTTTTTCCTGATGTGCAAAGCTGGTAGAGACTAACCCCAAGAACCCGCAGCTGTAAGTGCATCCAAAGATGGTTGTGCACAGGACTGACTCAAAGTGGGTGAGTAAATGCGCAGAATTTAGGTCACTACTCGGAAAAAAAAAAGTTTAACAACACAGTTCCTTCCTTTAAAGGAATTAACTTTGTGGTTTTCAATGAGATGAAATGTTTACTTTGGCAAAACAGTGAAATGTGTTGATGTAAACATTGATCATATGCATCAATGGTTGATAAACAACCTAAAGGTCTCCTCTACTCCTTTATATTCCAAAAACTGCTCACATAACCCAACAGCTTAACCTTTTTCACATCCATTGTAGGTTTTACTTCATGCTTGCAAAACATACAAGAATGAGACACAATAGTTGCGTGAAGATTTCTCAGCATAATCCTTCCTCCTCTTTGGAATTCAAAGAATCAACACTGTAGGTTAGGTTTGCATAATGAATGAAACACGGAATGTGACATCTCCTTGAATTCATAGGTTTAATATTTCATTGTTCGGTGGCACACCTGAGAACTGAACATATGACTGAATCAAAACTTAATGTGGGACACGCAACATGTTGAAATGTTGATGTCAGGAGGGGGAGGAGGCTGCAACTCTGCGTCAAGGATGACAAGATGGTCTTTTATGGTAAACAATTTAAGTTTGAATCTATTAAATATTACATTAAATCAATATGCTCGCTGCTTGTCCTACATTTTGATGTCAATGCACCATGATGAAATGATAAAGCAATGCAAGTGATTTTCTCTACTGAATTTCAATGACGCAATGTAATCTATGTGGTTCACCACCTGCAAAAACTACCTGCACGCTCTCTCTCAGTCCTGCAGCATCTTCTGAACATGTGTCAAACCCTCCAGGAGCCCGCCTGGTGGAGATCTGTGCACATACATGTGTGTATGTTCAGTTCTTATTTTTTTTCCTTGTTGGCCTTCCTGCACGTGTGTGTTCAGCATGACGTGGCAACCCCCTGCCCTGTTCAAACACGGCGTTGGCTGTGCAAGCAGTCTCATTGTCAGGCTCGGCTTGCCAGTGGTACACGCTGTGCCTGGCACCCTGCGGAGGGGGAAGGAAGGAGCGCAGCAGGGCCAGGCCGCCTCCAACACCTCTCCCACCGAGCCAAAGGCCCCTCTGGTGGGGCTCTGAACACCAGAACAGACCCTGGGAGAAATGATAATGAGGACCTAGACTGTGCTATGCAGGATAACACATAGGGATGTCATCGCAGGTTTGAAACCACATACACACCAAAATGTAAACATGCAAATATAGAAACATATGTGCAGATGAGAGCCTGCTTGTAATCAGGCTTGTGGGGAATCTCACAAACTCATTATAATGTTTACAGGAAGACTTTGGCACTCTATAAGAATTAGTTAAATATACTTATCATATTCTCATTTGCTTTGCAGTTTATCACTTACATACACAAAATTGCAAATGTATCATGATGTTGAGTGACGTTCTATTATTATCGATAAAAGATCCCATGTTTCTGTGCTGCAGTAGCTTAAACTGTTCTGGAAAGGATTCCCAGGCCTGCCCGGCTCTTATTTATTTGTAACACATCCATGTTAGAATAATAAGTGGCCATACCCAGCCCTGTCCCTAAACGTGTTTGAGTGTCAGTGGGTGTAAATGGAGCGTCTATGGTGGATGTGGATCAAAGGGGCATCAAGCGTTCCTGCTGCATGGTTTAAATGTGTGGCGAGTCACATCTTGTAAAAACACTGCATTAAAAAAACAGAAAGTCAATTTTCTGATCCTTCAAGAGTTTAGATAATAACAAAAAAACAACTTTTTCAAAACGTTTAACTATGTTATAATCCCATTCCTTCATATAAATCAGGGGCAGTGGTTAATGAGCACGACCAATGTATGGAGGCCTTGGTCCTCGACCCGGGTTCGAATCTTGCTTGCTTGTTGTCCTTTCCCGCATGTCTCTCCCCCTCTCTTATACTCCCTTTCCTGTCTGAAAAACGAGCCACTAGTGCCGTAAAAACTCACAAAAAATCATAATTCATATAAATCAGACCAAAACGAGTCTTGATTAATGCATATCTGAATAATCCTCATGAAGTTTGTCCTCAAAGCAGCCGCCCCTCCCTGTCCTTCTAAAAACAAATGACCATACTTAGATCCAAGTTAACCCGCCCTCTGCAGGAAGCACCTACCTTGACTGTGCCACGCCTGCCCAGTAAACCACACGGCACTTTGATCACTAGGATTAGTGGGAGTGGTGATATGAAGTATAGCATCGTTTCTGCTCAGAGTGAAGACAAAGGTGCTCGTTTAGCAGCTAATCCACAAAGTGACAGCAACCTTTCTAATTAGTATCTAAGTCAAGAGATCTAAGCCTTGATCTTAATACAAATCGCTAAGGACACTTAAACTACGACAGATGAGTGTCTGCTGCTGCCATAATAAGTGCTATTTGTATAGTGCTGGCAGTAAGGATGGAGCTAGGATGTAAAGGGACCTTCTGATGTTCCTATCTGCCACTAGGAGATCTAAGGTGGCCCACAATTCTTTGCATGATAGGGAGAATATCAGCATAATATATCCTGAGATGACTGGCGCTCACAGTAAGAAGGTCCCGGGGTCCCTGGGCTCTCCAGGGGCCTCTCTGTGTGGAGTTTTTTTTTGTGTCTGTGTAGGTTTCCTCTGCATGCTCCGGTTTCCCCACCATGAAAGACATGATGCTTTATTTGGTAATGACAAATAAAGCATCTCCTCTTCAAGGAGTTAAAAAAAAGACTTTATTTTTTGTACTGTGTGTGACACAATCTAATGATTTTTGTTTGTATTTTATAACGGAGAGCTTCAGCTTTCGCAGATGGTTGTAGTTACAGTTTAAACCAGCATCATTCATGTGTGTATCATGTAATGACGTAATGACATCTGTAAAGTAAAGCCTGTCTGGATTCAGTGCTGCCATCTGGAACACCTTTCCTACCTTGGATGATGCTCTTACTGTTGACCCTGCAAAAGGTTGAGGGATAACAGGTAGGAACGGGAGGTAGAAGCTAGACCATGAGGTATGTGGATCTAGCCTGGGACCTCCTTCAGTCTTCCTAAAGATGAGCCTAATCACTAGACTTGGCATGATATCACATGGAGAGTCGATGGGGCAAGGAAGGCAAGTGTCTTTCTTCCAGTCTGGAAGAATAAAACGTAATATTTCATAACAAATAAGTCCTCTGTTGTGTAATAATATATGGATTTATAGCTGACTTTGGAAGGGTTAAAAAAAAAGCATCATATAGAACTTTTAAAAAAAGTTAATCCAAATATTCGAGCTAATAATTTTGAGATATGGCCAGTTACTTCGATTCAAAGATGTTATTATTATTTCAGAAACTGATGGTAAAAAACAAACATGGCTTGTTCTTTGGACTGTCTTGTTCCTTTACAGTTTTAGATAAACAAACCATCTTTATTTTATTTTCTCTAACTGCATCTGAAGCGTGTCCAAAGTGAACACAAAGGAGAAGAGTCAGGTGTCAACTGTAAGTGCCGATCAAATTCCTCTGATCCGATGTGGGATTACAGCTCCAGTGGGAACTGTACCAGTTGTAAATATAAACCACTGAATGCATGTTTGACTGAGATGTTGAAGATGAGAGGGGATGAAAATTGGATTAAATTGTGTGTGGCAGCTCACTGTAGGGAGGTAATTAGGGACAAACATTGAGACGCATAGTCTGATGTCTCCTGCTGGAGGTTAAGTGAAATAGGAGCTGTGAGTCCCAGCGTCCCGGCGGCACAGTGATTAGAATTTTTTTTCTGATAAGGGGGTAATGGGATGTCAGCTGAGAGCAGAACCGTTACACAGAACCGATCATGACAACAAGTGGTCGGAGATCAAGCTGATTACAAAGACAGTGAAGATAACAATAACCTATTGGCTCTGTTGAAACACACATCAGAGAGTCATGAATCCCGAGCAGTTTGATCATTTTCTATACTACAGAAGAGGAGGGGGAGAACTCGGATTTTACCGCTTCGATAAATATATGCCACACAAACCAATTTAGACAGTGATGATTTCAAAAAAAGGTCTTGGCATAAATGCATGAATGAAAACCTACAAATTCAGCTGATTAATGAGGAGCTATTGTGGTCTGTGGGGTTCATAAGTAGTCAGGCGTCAAGCTATGAGTGTTTAAGACTCAAGACAATAGTTAAAAAGCAGCAAAATAGTTAAAATGCAGCTAAAAACAACCAATAGTGAACAATAGGGGGATAATTACAACTGACACTCAACTTTCTATTTAGACTTTTGAAAGGTTGGAGGATTTTATTTTGGAAATTCGTTCAACAAGTTAAGTTTTTATTACGGTTAAATTTATAGGATTTTTTTGAATTACATCCGTCTAATATTGGTTATTGTGTCTCCTAAGCCTTTCAGCTGAGGACCCTTATCATCTCATCATGTTGACTTTTACCAATCTTATTCTCTTCACTCCTGCGCTGGGCTTTCTTCTGGAGTGAGGAGCAAAACGCACTACTAGTGATCTGCATCGACGTTAGCAACCATATTTCTATGGGTGAAGTGGAGGCGTTTCTTTTAGGCTTGAAGAAAGATAAGAGAAACTATAAAATACAATTTGAAAAGAATGCAAATTGGAAAAACTCAGTCTATAAAATAAATGTAAACAATAACGTCTGTGAATATAAAATATGTAAAAAATGAACACATAAAGCTAAAAAGAATAAAAATGAAAAAAGATATTGAAAAGTGAATCTTTAAAAAGAGCAAAGTTTATCTCAGAACCCTTTTTTTCGATTACAAAGTTTTCCAAAGTTTCATTTCTGGGTTGCATTTATTTCAAATTTCCATTTATAAAAAGTATTTTTTGCTTGTAACTATAATGGAACAAAATCTTCTCCATATTTTTCACAATCCATAAACAGTGTGTGCAGAATTATCAGGCAAATGAGTATTTTGATCACATCATCATGTTGTTCTACTCCAAGCTTAAGTAAATCAGGTGATGTGCATCTCTGTAATTAGAAGGGATTTTGTCTAATGACATCAGCACCCTAAAGAAGGTGTGCCTAATTATTAGGCGACTTCTTTTCCTTTGGCAAAATGGGTCAGATTTGACTCTGAAAATTGAAAAATTGACAGATGTCTTGCAGAGGGATGTAGCAGTCTTGAAATTACCAAACTTTTGAAGATATGAAGCATTTCATGGCAAGTAGCCAAGAGGGTCACAAGAAGCATGTTCTGGAAAGGAAAGTGCAAAATAACTGCCCATAAATTGAGGAAAATCAAGCGTTCAGCTGCCAAGATCCCATTTGCCACAAGTTTTGCCATATTTCAGAGCTGCAACGTTACTGAAGGATCAAAAAGCAGAAAATGCGTGATACTCAGGGAAATGGCCAAGGTAAGGAAGGCTGGAAAACAACCAGCTTTGAACAAGAAATATAGGATAAAACCTCAATACTGGGCCAAGAAATATCTTCAGACTGATTTTTCTAAGGTTTTATGGATGATGAAATGAGAGCGACTCTTGATGGGCCAGATGGACCCCAGGCTGGATCAGTAAAGGACAGAGAGTTCCACTCCCACTCAGATGCCAGCAAGGTGGAGGTGGGGTACCGTTATGGGCTGGTATCATCAAATATGACCTTTTGGGACGTTTTCAGGTTGAGGATGAAGCGAAGCTCAACTCCAGACCTGCTGCCAGTTTCTGGAAGACACCTTCTTCAAGCAGTGGTTCAGGAAGAAGACGGCATCTTTTTCATGCAGGAAAAAACATCTAATGCATCCAAATACTGCAGAGCATGGCTGGTCAGCAAAGGTCTAAAAGAAAACAAATAATGACATGACCCCCTGTCCCTGGATCTGAACCCCATGGAGAACCTGTGGTCCCTCGTAAAATGTGAGATCTACAGGGAGGCTGTGGTGCTGCTGCAGCAACTTTGATCAGAAACAGATCAAGCAACTGACAAATGGATGTTAGGATTGTCAACGTAAAGAAAGGAGGCTTCATTGGTCACTGGTTTGTTTTTGATCATGAATCTCAGAATTTTTTATTTCTTAATGTTGTGTCATATTGGTTTATCTGATGAAAATAAACAAGTGAGATGGGTATAGGTTTCGTTTTTAATAATCCTGCACAATAATAGTTACCTGCGCAAACAGATATCTGCCTGAGAAAAAAAAACACTCAAACTTCTGAAAATAAGCTTAGATATTTATGAGTCTTTTGGGTTATTTGAGAATATATTTGTTCTTCAATGATAAAAAGAATCCTCTCAAATACAACGTGCCTAATAATTCTGCACACGCTGTATTCCTTAGTTGTTGTAACATACAGAGACTTCTGCAGTTTTCTCTGTGGTACATCCTAACACAACATTGCTGACAAACAAATGTGAGTAAAAACAGGGAAGAACATGAAGGTTTTCTCTGCTTGGCTCTTTAAGTGAAGCAGACGGCATGTGGTTTGTTTTAATTAGGGATTTTATCCAGTTAAATGACTGAATATGTCTGAAGGATTTTGTTTTTTAAGAGGGGGAACTACCTGTTATAACTATGCTTTATTCTTAAAATCAAATCAGGCAAAAAAAGAAAAAATATATATTTTCTGGCGTCTCCTCTTCTTCATCATTTGTCCCACAGACCACCTCTGTCTCCAAGTCTGTCTCTATTCCTCAAGGTTTATGATTTTTGCACACCCCTCACTCGGGCCCCCAGCTGGTATTTCCATATTTGATCAACCTCTGGTGAGGATTAAATCCTGTCCCTTGTTGCCGGTTGCAGACGGGGTCTGTGGTTGACGCTATAACAATAGCAGCACGACCTGACTGCCAGCCCCTGATAATAAAACAACAGGGGGAAACAAAAGCAGCCCCCAGAGCTGCAGATGTTGATGCTGGAAGCTGTTTGTTGTGTGGAGGAGGTGTGTTTGTGTCTATGTGTGAATTAGCACTGTGTGTGGCTGTTTGCACACATATATTTACTTATTAATGTGCATGTGTGTGTGTGTTTCTGCATGCACGTGTGTCCTGTGGCTATGAGGAACCCAGCTGGGATGAAGAGTGAGTGTATTCATCCTGGCTCTCAGGGGCCGAGGGCCACACAGGTACCCGGCAAGGGGATGAAAGGCTGCTCTGCAGATGTCACCCGCTGGGGTTCAGTGGCCCAGCCAGCAAATGTCATGTTTGGCAGCTGGCACGCTGCTGCTCTCCCACCAGTTGTTGGCAGGGGCGTCTTCTAAAGGATGCTAGGAGTGGGATGCAAGCACCAGGGGCGCTCTAATGGGAGCCACATTAAAGAGAGTCGCTAGCTTCTGTCTGTCACACAACATTAAGCTTGTCTTGTTTCCTGCTTCTCTCAGGCAGTTAACACATCCGCTCTCCCTCAAAAGTCGCGTGTTTCACCTTCTTCTCTGGCGGCCTAAACACCAGCGTGGACTTCTCTGCACAGGAAGGACGAGCATGTCATCAGATTTTTAGAAATTATCATTGAGAGAAAACATTTTTCACCTCAGCTCCGACCTTTTCCCAAACTTTTACTTTTAAATAATAATTGTGTGCTGTTTTGCTTGGTGTCAAAGGTCACAGCACAAACGGAGCTCCTTGAGGTTCCTTCTTCACGGAAACATCCCCTACTTTGACAAATACCACACATGACTGTGCATCCAGATGTGCAAGGAGTACAAGGAGTCACAGTCAATAGATGAGAGATATTTACTATATTTTCAATGAGAACATATGTGAAAATGTTTTTACACAATTTAATTCACAGTGAGCATTAGAGAGCCAGGGAGGGAGAGGTGAGGGTGGATGTCTCTTCTCTGCTTTCCGCAGAGTCGAACCCTTGGCAGTGATAACACTGCTCCAGTTGTTGGCCTTTGTGTTCATTCCCACCAGACTACATGCAATCTCATTTGGGCAAATGTTAAAGGAAAGCATTAAAGAAAGGTCAGCGTCTCAGTGTGATGTTGCTATTCAACAACACATCAATCCCTCCATGATACAGGAAAACACAGGGCTGAGGAGTTCATGACCAAGGGACTGAGATCACATTTCGAATCATCTTCTCTACAGTCATTAGGAGGGAAGCTGCACATAACAAAATTAAAAATGTCTTTCATTTGACACATCAGTTTTACATTTTTGTAAGAATACATCAGCTGGTAGTTTTTGTGCTCAGTTTTTAGAGTAATATATTTTGTTTTCTTCTACTATGAGGATCAGGGGTTAATGAATTAAAAATAATAAATAATTATTAGAAATTATAGGAAATTTAACATATGATGTTATACTATACTATACACTCTACTCTTCCTATACTACCCTCTGCTCCGCTCTAATCTACTATATTATACTTTACTACACTCTACTCTACGCTACTCTACTATACTATACTACCCTCTGCTCAACTCTACTATACTCAACAATACTATAAATACTGTATCATACTATGCTCGACTCTATTATACTATACTGTCTACTATACTATGCAATATTATACAATGCTATGATTTACTATACTATACTGTTATATAGTATACCACACTCTGCTCTGCTATAATCAACTTTACCCTACTATACTATGCTATACTGTAGTGTACTATACTCTGTTATACTATACTACACCCTTCTCTATTCTACTCAGCTCCACTGTAGTGTACTATATTCTAAACAATATTATACTGTACCATACTATACTTTACTATACTGTATTGTACTATACTATACCACACTCTGCTCTGCTCTAATTTTCTATACTATGCTATAGTATACTATAGTATACTATACCCTTCTCTGCTCTACTCTACACTACTCTATTATACTATACTATACTATACTACCCTCTGTCCCACTCTGCTATACTCAACAATATTATAAAATTTCATACTATACTATGTTGAAAATATACTATGCTATACTATACCAAACTATGCTCTGCTCTACTCTAATTAACTTTACTATATTATATGCTGTAACAACCACTGTGCAACTATAGTATAGTTTTCTTATTTATTGACGGTGCAATATTCTTTGCAATATGCTTTTTGACTGTGCAAGACGTTAATATAATAGTCAATACCACTACCTCACTGTTGCTCATTACCTATTACACTTTAATGTAAAAATCCACCTGTATATAAGTCATCCTGATTGTAAATAAGTCACCTTAAAGCTACTGTGCTAACTCCCTTGTGTTTTTTTATCCCTTATTTATTATCTTTAATTTTGTGTGATTTTTTGATATACTGTATATATTGTATATACATGGCTTGCTTGTCTATTCTTAATGCTCCTTTTCCTCCTTGTTTGCACCTTCTTATCTACTTTGCCATTATGTGACATGTGAATTTCTCCGCTGTGAGATCAAAAAAACTCATCTAATCTATTATGCTATACTGGTCTGTAGTATACTATACTACATTTTACCTATTACTCTATACTACAACTTTTCTATTCTACTCTGCTGCGCTCTAGTGTACTATATTCTGTACAATAACATACTATAGAATACTGTACTTTACTACACCATACTCTGCTCTGCTCTACTCTGATTTTCTATACTATGCTATACTAAACTGTAATAAACATCTAGAGTTTAAATTATACAAACTAGACTATAATACAATCTAGAATCTTAAATAAATAAATAATTTCACTAAAGGATAATTTGTAATTAAATATAATAACTAAAAAAGAACATTGTTGAAAACATGAATGTCCTCTGATTGAGGCATCTAAAAATGAGCTGTGTCAGAGGATAGTGCCTACAGAAATTAGCCTCTGTGTCACAACATATTTACATCCAAGTAAAATAGCAAGAAATGACCAAATTTAAAGTTCAGATTAATATATGCATTAAATATATTAAATATATAAAGGGTTCTGTTTAACGTATTTTAAATGCTTCGTTACAGGTTTTCCATATTTTACCACAGTAAGTTTGAAAGGTAGTGATTTGGTTTGGGTTTGGTTTGAAGCAGCTCTGGGCAGGCTTTGGTACTGGTGTCCATGAGCAGACTGGGTTACAATAATTTACAAACCATCACAAGTGATATTCAACTACTACCATAACTCTAAATGAGATACTACATAGAAATAACTACATCTTTCCTCATGACGAGTGCAGCAGGTCATTTCTGTAAAACACCTTTGATAGCTCAAATAAATCTTAGAATAAACCAATTTTTAATTATTAAAACAACCCAATCATGTTTAAATGGCTGGAATTCTTTAAACCAGTGAAATGGTTGAAACTTTGACTCAATGTTTGATTAAAGTTTTTCAGCTTATGACCAAACAGATTTTGGTTAATGTGGAGTTCATTCAAAAAGTTCTGTAAAAACTTTAATGTAACTTCTAAGTCGTGACTCTGCAAACAATATTTCATCAGACCAATCAAAGGTTTGACCAAAACTGTTTTATCTGGTAGCTGAAATGAAAATAAACAAGCCTTTATTTCCTTGAATGAAAGGCTGGATTTTTCCCACATCTCTACCAGCGGTGCTGAATGTGGCTGATTCTTTATCTGTGTTTTTACAATAAACAAGTAAAAGGTTTGTTGGAAATTTTCTCCAAAAATCTGAATATTATGCTTTTCCTCAAACTCAATGAAAAACTTGAAGTCTGCAATGAAATGAAGTCATTACAAGTGATTAAAAAAAGCTTCAGTTTCTCAAACACCCATTTAAACAGATTAAACACCAAAAGTCTCAGTTGGAAAAAAACAATAACAACAAACTAGATTGTTCTAAAAATTAATTCTCTCTGCAGATCCAGGAATACGTTAAAAACAAAATGCTGTTTCAGTTGCATCCCTCATTAAACAGTCAAGTTGTTTATCCTTTGAAATGCAAAAGTTATTTCTATTTTTATTCAACCTGCTCAGAATCTGAATTTTTTTAATGTGTTTTCGGTTTTCAGGACATTAACAGCTGCACCGTTTATCCAAAGAAAAAACTGAGGTTAAAATAAAAAAAAAATGTGTTTGTCCTTAATTTAAGCAGGTGAATAAGGTGATTTGCTAATAAACTGAAAGTTTTTTGTAAATAAAAATAATGAGATATTATGCACTTGAAATAATGTTAAGGTACATTTTTTAAATTGGCAAATTGTCTTAATTACCTGTTAAACACAAGCGAAAATACACTTATTACAGAAAAGACTTGATAATTCATTTATTGTGATCATCTGATGTGTTCCTGAATCCTTCTTCTGCCACAAAATAAAATAAATCCAAATATGCACCTTAATGTCATATATTTATAATTTTATTTAAGAAGGGTCAAAGAAAGTTGGCGAGGCCTGATCCAAAAACTAAATGAAAGGTTTTAGAGAAATACAAAAGAGTAGAAAACACTACTTTCCTACATAAAGGTTATGCAGATGTGCAAAGTAGTTCCTTTCAGTAGAAAGAATATATTTTGATTGATAATTGAGGTAATCTTTATATCAAAATTACAACTATTGTTCCTCCTATTAATGACAATATCAGTTTTTTTTTTTTTTGTTAAATTCTGGTGTTATTTTTAAGGTTTTCCTGTCTACTAAACTCAATTACTATGGCAGTAACATCTATTAGCACTGAATTAGTGGTCTTCATGGGAGCAACATGTTTCAATGACCTCTGATCCTTTTGATGTCACATTTAAAGGTACATTACACCGTTTTTTTATATGCATATACTTCTAAACACACATGCTTATGCGCACACACTCACACATGTGTGCCAAGTAGACAAATCACACCCCGGGGATTTGGATGGATGCAATTAGGATTATGATCAATGACAAGTCAATCATGTGAGCCTGTTCTACTCTCCCTTCTCCAACTCAGCAATTACTCTCCAGCTGGCGGGGTCGGCCCTGAACCGTCGGAGGATACATTACGCTCCTTTTTTTTCATCACTCTTTTTTTTCTCCGCCTCTTATTCTCCTGCTCCAGCCTTTACTCCCCTCCTGTTCTTACTTCCCTGTCCTCCCAGCTCCTCCTCCTTCCTCCTCTTTGTCATCTCTACGGAGCAGTTAGCCCAGTCAGTCACATCTGACAGCACCATTAGCCCCTCGCCACCTAGCCTTTAAATTTCATGTTAGGTCAGGTTTCTCCTCTGACTCCACAGTGACGAATGAGGGACGGGTTTAATGCTCGCTTTTAGTCGAACATCGAAACTTTCAACCTCCAAGTTCAAAAGGGTGCTGCTGGTTAATTACTGTGATTATTTACGTTGGATAAAAGCCAAATGTGGACAAACTTATATAATACACTGTTTTTTCTATGCTGCTGCTGCAGAGAGCTGCTTGTTTCATCCATCAGCAGTGCAGATTGCACACAGACAACAGAAACACAGGAGCTGCACCTGTTCCCTTCACTGTTTTGTTCATTTTTTTTTATTGGCAGGCTGAATTTCACAGCTTCTCAGGTACATTTTCTCCTTCGCCACCAAACTGCACTGTAATAGTGTTTTTCTGTTGGTTGTGTATGTTGAAGAGAGCTCTGCGCTGGTGAGCTCAGCCCATTTTTCATAATAGAAAAGGCTTGGCGTGGCTGGCTAGCGGAGCCGCGGCTCCTCTGCTATCAGAGAGAGCAGATAAAGGAGGCAGGTGTGTGGAGGAAATTAATGTAAATCCATCAGTCTTCAATTAGAGCTCAGCTCACACCCAAAATAAAGGACTCCATCTTGCACCAATAGGATCCCGGCATCAATCCCATCTCAGCTCCACCTGCAAAAAACAGCCGCAGCAGTGCAGGAACACTCCAGAGCTATATAATGCAATGTTTAATGATGAGAGAGAGTATAGGATGTGTGATCTGTGCAGGTGTGAGGAGTTAGCGAGCAGCAGCCACGGCGTACACGCTTGTCCATTAGGCTCCCAGTGTGTGGCCTGGCTAATTCTGAGTGCCTGGAGGTGCAGTGGCTCAGGCTCTCCATGGACTGTGGGCTGAGGGAAGAAATGCAGTTTAACCTAATTTGGTTCTAATTACAAAGACAGGAAGTCCACCTGCCACACATACGGCTGCGTTCTCCTCCCCTCCGAGGGTTGGAGAAAGCCTGGAGAGACAGGGAGGGGGGGGGGGGGGGGGAGTTGAACAAAAGAAAGCACTTCTCTGTTTGTTTGTGTGTTTTTATTGTCCGTCCTTCAGTGTGGAAGAAAAGTTCTGATTTCCCACAACCGACACCAAAGATGTTAGAGACATCAGAAATATTCCCACTTTCTACAGAAATAGATGATTTGATAATCGGCTTGTTAGACTCAATGCAGAATGAGAGAGTTTAATCTCCCGGTAGAACCGCAGATCTGGCAGAAACTGACTCAGCCTTGATGTGTGTCGTTCTGCAAACTGATGTCTTCTTCACCGATGAGATGTGAGCCGTTAAAGCATTTTAAGGACACACAATGTGAATAAAATGGTTATTTTTTGTGATTCCAAGATGTTTTAAAAACAAAACTGCAATAAAAACAAAAGCATTAAATAAAAGCTGCAGTAAATCAGCCAACCTGCAGTCTGTCATACTGTTGGTTATGGGCCTCAAATCTACATCATAATAATGTTTCCTGTTGGACTATTCATCTCTGATTGAGGCTTTTGTTTTGAAGTAAAGGAAGTGAATTCTTAGTGATTAAAAGCTGCCATTCAGGTGCGCAGGCAGTGAAATTGTTAGGATTAGTAAGAGCTGTGAGAACACCTCGACTCCCTAACATCACGCGCTGACGGCGCTAAAGTTAGCATCTGCTCCGTGGTTCGCAGCTCGTGCTAAACTTCACCATTTTATTTTTTAATCATCATTGTTTTGAATGAGTCTGGTCTGAATTTAATCATCTCGATTTAAAGAATTTGAACAGATAAAAATAATTCCACTGTGGAAAGAGTTTGGCTAAAGATCCTATATCCAGATTCTCTTGAGCCTTTTGATGTCAACTATAGGCAAATATATATATAAAAAATATAATTTACCTACTAAAAATCTTTATTTCACTCAACATGTGATGAAATCTATGCAACTGATTGTTGACTAGAGGAAGCTAGCTAAAGTCATCTAACTCATCGTAGCAAACCTCGTTATTTATGGAAAAAAGCTGAAAGTTTAATTTATTTCTGTGATTTTCCTCTTGGATGTTGTTTGTATATTGCATTTGTTTTTGTTATTTGAGTTCATTGAAGTTTTTCTAGCCAAAAGAAATTACTCTTGGGATCATATTTGTATTTTTTTAAACTGGTTAATTAGATTTTCTGTGCTGCAGCTGCATCACGAGGATGTTTGAACAGAGTGAGGGAAGGAAGTGTTTGATACAGGAGGACTAAAATGCATTACTTCTGCACACTTTGTAAATAACAGGTGTTTGAAACTCTGCTCTTTGTAAATCATCAAGTCTTTTCCAGTAAACAAGTTCAATTCAAGTCTAGACTCACTGATGTAAAAGTCCAAGTCAGTTCTTAAGTCTCGCACCATTTTGTAAGTAAATTAAGACTTGATTCAGAGTCATGTGGCCAGAAGGAGCAGTCTATGCCATGAGTCACGGGAACTAGGGGCAGGAGTTGTGAAAGAACCATATGCATGTCTAGTTTTTTGATGCTAATGCATGATGTAGCGTTAAAAACCAACGAGTCACCCCATGTGTCTCACCATTGCCTTGTATAGATGGGTGCTGCATTGTATGCTTCATGCTTTGGTGGATGAATTTCCCACACAGTCCTACGGATGTGATGTCGACTGACTCTGCATGAGTGACACCAACAGCTGTGACACAGGAAGTCATAGAGGTACAAGAAGAGGATAGTAATGGATTCTTCTACAGTCAGCAGACATCCAGATAAATATGGCATAGATGTTCGACTCATGGAGGGAACTTCTGCTGGACTAGGGACTGAAAACAGGGACATGGCTCCTTTCCTAGAGAATAAAACATTAAAGGTCATGTTTAGAGATGGATATGAAAATGATATGAGATCACTGAGGAGTCGGTGAGACCTAACATGACGTAAGCGTTAGCTGTAATCATGCAATAGTTGCTGCGTATCACTGAAGTTTTATAGAGGGTACATTTTCCAAAACGTATACTGGAACGTTAGCAGGGATATTACATTAGCAACCTCTTGAAGCCACATGCTAAAGTTTTTGTTTGTGTAAAATTAGGTTTATTACTTCATCACGGTTGATTTCTATAAAAAAAGATGGAAGCCAACATGAAATTTAGACTAAAATAGACATTAGTTACTTCGTTTTCTTGTTGTCAAAAAATGCGCACTGGTCTGGTAGTAAACGTTGCAGTGCTTCATATACGGCCTGTGCGTGAAGCGTTTGCAGTTACACTCAGCGCCATTCATGTCACTCCTGAGTCTCCTTTGTTTATTCTGCCTCTGGTTGCTTTAAAATAATTGCTTTTCACAGGCTGCAGTTCAGGTGAGCTTGGTTAATAATTAAAGCGTTCGTCTTTGTCTCATAACATTCAAAGTTTACTCCAATATTCGAACAACTTTATTCTCATCATATTAATATTGTCCTAAGATTGTGGTTTGGTTTCCATGATTTGAAAAAAATAAAAAAAGTTTCCGCGTGGACGTTAACCTGCGTTTTAATAGAGAATTACTTGTATAATGGTCTTCTAAAATTTTACCTTGGCTTTGAAGAATTGTTAATGTAAATATATATTAGCATTTATTGGTCATAAAAGAAGGAACAAGAAGCTAATTTCTTAGCCAATAATATTAATAATGGACATGATTGTTTTTTTGATCACCTTAAAGGTCATTAATAAATGTCTTTGTACATATTTCTGCAAATCCTCTCCACTGTCTGATGCTATCAGCTGACCAGATCTCCCAGCAGTGTTAATGGTGGAATGTGGCAGCGTAAAGCTCCCTAACAAGGAACCTGATTGTTCTGTTAATGTGTCACTTCCTGTTGGAGCCACTTCTAGGGACTGGAGCTGAGAGGCGCATGCAAAAAGAAAATCCCCACATCAGAGCGACCATAGGGTTGCCAAGGTTTCACTTAGCCAGTAAGCCAGTCATCCAGCTAACCAGTGAGGCAGCCAGCTTGAAAGCAGGCGATGCAGGAGATGGATTTCACTAAAGCAGACTGTGGGATCTGAAACCTTGTGCAAATAAAAAAAAAAGCTAATCTGATACCAAGGACACTTCACACACACATTTACGATGTATAAATGTCTGAAGCATCAAAATGCATCTTCTTCTTGATCATTTTTCTGATGACATTAACATTTACAATAACAATATCAGCAGTTACTTTTTCTATGAGGGATCCTTCTGGATGTTGTCTTCCCATTCCTGGATTAAAAACTTTAATCCAAAAGGTATTAAAGTAAACACTATCCAAGCATGGTATGGAACAGTGCCGGAGCTTAAGGATTCTCCTCTCCTCTACTCGCTCCATATATCTGAGACCAAGCAGAGTCTCTCTGTTTCAGCAGAGCGACTGTGAGGCTGAACAGAAACAGAGACAATCTGGCCGATCGTGTCAGGAGCAGGTCAATTCCTTGGCAGAGGAAGTGTGGTGTTGCTATGGCAATATGCCTTTTTAAGCACCCAAGAGCCACGGGCCGGGGCAGCGTCATTTGTGTGAACGTAGTTCAAGAAGCAGCAGAAATCAGGGCCATAATCAGTCAGCGCTGATACAGGGGTGATGGGGTAGGGACAGAGCCTGGGGGGTGTTTGGAAAGAGAGCTTCCACCCAAACCCACACACACCCACAGTTGGATCTACACACAAACAGGATAACCAAGCAGAGTAGGAGATTTTTGCCTTTATTCTTAGTTAATATGCTGAAGACGTAAAGATCAAATCCCACTCCTGAAAACTCTTTGCATGAATCAGAGGAGAATTTTCTCAGTAAGAAAAAAAATCATCACTTAGTTGCACATATGCTTCAGTGCGTGTTACTCCTGTTGGCATCCTTCATGGTGACAAAAAAGTAGTTAAGAAAGAAACTTGTGTCAGTGTGCCCAGTTTCTGTCTTCTCCCTCCAAGGCTCTGAAAGTCTGCAGAGGAAATCTATCCTGAAGTTGTGTTATGAAACTTAATAACTGACCGACCATCTGATTCACACCCTATCTGTCCAAGACGTGGCACATATTTATTTCCAGCAAGATTGCATCAAATTTGTCCTGTTTTTAACTTTGTAAGAAAAAAAAAAGCATGCTTGGCGGACGCACGGTACACACTGGTGGCTGCAGGGAGCCAAAAGCACTTTATTTATGTTTGGATGGTAGTGGGTGCTCGGTTCTGCTTGGCACAGACATGAGCTGTGGTCTTTGGCACCTCTTCGCATCCATCCTGTCCCCCTGACATACTCTTCTCCCCATCTCAACTGGGCCTCCGTGGCATCTAGTCTTCGCAAGCTTATATTTCCATGTACTTGGAAATTTGCACGGATGCAGATCTACCGCATATGGGAAGTTTGAACTAAATCAAAGTTTTCTTAAATACAGGTAAAGGTAAACAGGCATTTAATATCATGTGTATCATTTTTCCTTCCATTAAACGTTCAACATATGTTTGATGTGGGAAAATGTTTCCAATAACATTGTAGTGGATAAATGATGGATTACACATGGAAAAACCTTTGAAACCATCCATCGTAGTCACTTTCATTAGCCCCTGCATTACCCAACAATCTTATTTCTTAGTTTCTCTCCTTGCACTACTCCCTGATTCACCTTGAGAATTTCTCAATCTGTAAAAAAAACATGACTTCTATGTCTCATGAGGATTTAGAAGAAGCAGGACGAACCATCTAAGAAGGAAGCAAAGGATTCTTCCTGTGTGTCAAACCTCTGTTTAGACTCATACCCAGATTTTGTGGCCTGGATTCTCTCAACTGGTTGCATCCAGAGAAACTAAGGACTGGAAAGAGGTGGTTCTGGTCAGGCAGGCAGGCCATCCGCGGCCAGATAACGGCTGATATTGGGACTAATTTGGTCATGAGCAGTGCTGCCGGATGACGAGAGGCTGATAAAGAAAACAGCAGGATGAGGATGTGAACTCTCCAGATCAGGGGTGTTTCACAAGACAGTGCTGCACTGGGGCAACAGATGTAAATAAAACCTCATATAAATGCTACCACACCTTCGTTTTTAGTAGCCATTCCTTGTTTTTAATGCTTTCTACCTTTGATACATTAAAGATTTCCATCAAGTAATTTGACTAGTAGTAGATGTTTACCTGCTTTTTAGATATTTATTATTGGAGTTTCAGACTTTAAATCCTCTTCAAGATGTTATTCCCATTTTGTAAAAACTAATCTAAAAAACACAAAAAAAATTGTTAAATGTGTCTATTTGCACTTAATTTAGTTCTGTAAATAAGATGATCTGCCAACGAAATTAGGTTTTTGCCCTCAAAATGAGAGATTAGATATTATGCACTTGAAATAAGATTTTTTTTCTTATTTTAACCATAAATCATCTCATTTAGTTAGCAAATTGTCTAACTTACCTGCTCAAAACAAACCATAAAAAATAAGCTTATTTCAAGTTGAACACTTATGTAAAAATCTTTGCACTGGATGCAGAGTAAAACAGGTATTTTGTGTGACTTGCAGCCTCTTTGTTTGGGATTGTAATTTTGCTTTCTTTTTGTAAACATTTAGAAGTTTTCTCAAATCAGTTTTATTCAAATAAGCACAATGCATGATTCTTCCACCTTTCATTTATATTTTCTTTCCAAGATTTTGGGGTTTAAAGCATTTTTTCGAAGAGATATTTTCCCATATTTTAGTGGAAGCGAACTTTAAGATTAAAGCCTTTGGAGTTTTCTGTTAGGCAACTGTTAAGGCAGGTATACACTGTATATTTTATAGAATTGCTGTACTCGACTACAGATTAAGCTGCACAATGAAACCTCAGGGTTTCAAAGTTTACAGCTCATGGTATCTGGTCTTACACTGGAAGGCCCAATGCTCTGATCCAGTCTGCCTGCTCACACTATACATCTAAAAAGAGAGATGGCGCTGGTTGGATTTGTCTTTTCAGAAGTATAGTAAGAGAAGAAGAATTCCCATTGTTTGCACATGTGCACCGTGTTCGGATTCGTTGGCTGCGTCCTGCAGGATGGATTAGTTGGCTGGTTGCGTCATAGCGCCGCGCCTCAGGCTGTTCGGATTGCTAGACTCCTTGGTATGCAGCCGACAAATGCCGCCTTCATTTGACCCGTTTTGAAGGATGGGTCCCGTGTTTCCTACGCAGCCTTCGTTTCCTGTGGTTCATTGCGAGTTAAAGAAAGAGGAAAAATAGCGACGAACAGTGGTGAACATTGGAAATGCAGTTTAATATGATGAAATTAAGTGAATACTTCTGTCTGAAATGAATTGAAATATAATTCTTAAAAGGTTCTGGAGTCAGATATGTGGCGGTAATGTTTGGTTTATTGAGAGGGGTTATTCTGTGACTGTGTTAAACCGTTTGGCTGATATTTAAGCACAGATATTCAATATCTTTGCTGTGTGTGAACAACAGATCTGATATCTGTGACCACAGTTCTGCTGCTGAAGCACCTCAACAATAAAATTATCCAATAGAACATTAGTTAGTAGTTCAGCATCCGTTATTTTCCTGATTTGTGTATCAACTGTCATGGTTGCTAGGCGACAGAGGGTACGCTGAGTGAGGGGCGGTGAAAGCCGGAGAAGGATGGACTTGTTTGAATCCACAGCCATGAGTCTTCCAGCCTCCTTATTTTCACGGCCTACAAAGGACCCAGTCCAGGTAGAACCGGGTCCTTATAAGGCGCGGCCATGAAATCAAACACAGCAGTGCAGTGCCCAAGGTTGAGGTAAAACTGGTCGCAGTTCTGCTTTAACAGCAGCTCATAAATCCGACTGAACTCCAAACATTTGATTTTGTTCTTCATCGGGAGATGTTCATAAAAGAGGCTAATTGCCTCTTGTTACCCACAATGCACCAAACGATGCAGGACATATGAAGAAGCTGAAACTTGAATTGATCCCAAAAAATTCTCTAACGACTAACATTGGCCCAAAAAGGGTGAAAGGATTGTAAAGCGTTCACTCACTCTGCCGGTTTTGTTTTCATTTTGTGTGTCATGTTTAGCATCTAGTTGGAGATCAGAAAATGTTGACTTTGTGTCATTAATCAATTCAATAGCATTGATGCGGATGTGGCTAAAATTTTAAAACAATATCTGTGGTGTTTAAGCCAGTTAAGCCAGTGATCAAATTCTGCACGCAGCAGTGTGAAGCTCTGATACACTGTGGGATGAGGGGGGTATGGGATGTTTAATGTTCTAGTAGCCGTAATGTCTCCAAACAATCTGCTGATCTTCCTCTTTACCACAGAAGTTTCTCGTTGAGCTTCTGTGTTGCGAACATGAGCAGTCTTGGCTGCTGAAGCATGACTACAACACAGCAGTGTAGTATTGGGGTCATATGGTTCTGACAGTCTTGGTCTGGTTGGGATAACACAGGGACCGTCGCCTGGGCTGGAGATGGGAAAAAGACAGAGGGCGGCAGTGTTTCGATGGTGTGTGCGTGCGCACCGATTGGTTCCCGGAAGATCCGCGGTGGCTCAGGACGGCGAGGAGACTGCTGGAAAATGTCTGTGTCACCAGTGTCACCCGAGCAAGGAAGATACACAGAGCAACAGTCACGGACACATTCTTGGCCCGCACCGATCTCCAAACACACTCACCAGCACGATCCCCCCTCCCCACCCTCCTCCTTTTTTTTTGCACTTCCCAGCTCTCTCTGTTTCCTCCCTCACACACACAGATGCTATCTCTGGCATGAAGAGCTCTTTTGCTTTTTCTGCCGCTGTTTCAAAGCACTTTAACGCAGCTTTAGTTTTCGTTTGGACAGATCGGCACGAAACAAAACCTTTAGTTACACTAAGTGAAGGCAATTTACATTTTTAAACGAAAGTTTTTATCAAAAGTTTTTAAAGATAGGATCTAGATCTACAAAACTGATTTTTAATAACCAAACAATAAAATCACTTTAGTTGATGGTAAAATGTGTTCACTAACCTTTCTGTTCACTGCATCCTACTCCTTTCAATGCACTGCAGGCACTAGAGCCAAACAAAGCTAACTAGCACCCCCTTTTGAAAGTGCACGCCTAAACAGCAGAACAGTTTGTTTCTTTTCATCACGTTTCAGGCTCACAAAGCAGATGAAGACTCCATCACCAGTGCTAATCTAGATTGGTTGTTTTCTCAAAAATGAGAGGACAGAGTGATGGGTTGAATTAGCGATTAATTGGGATTAAAATGTTTACCACAGGAGGTTGTTGTGGATGACCTTTTGCAAGCTCTGTGTGCCTGCAAGAGAGAACAGCTCAGCTTTGATTAATGTGGATTAGGAGTCTTACATCCTGTAATTTACACAGTGAATAAAAACATGTTTTGTAAAATCCTAATTCCTCCTAAATGAGTAAAATTACTAAAGAGAGATGCTTGACATGCAAATAACACAGTTCATAGTGGCAGTAAGGTCCTTTTATAATACTTCAAAAACAACCTGATATGATGAGTAAATAAATAACTTTCTTGTTAAATCATGCATGCATCTTTATTTTACTTTAAAATATATAAATTAAACCTCAAAGTTGGAAGTATTTCCTAGTTTGTGAACTCCTTCACTAACAATGGCAATAAACCTTATTCTGATTCTGATTCTGATTTTATGGGGATGTGACACCAAGAACATCATACATAATCTAATGTATAATATTAGCTTAAATGGTTGTTAAAATAGGGGCTATCCAAGCCCAGGTTCTACGACTGAACAGAATCGTTTTTGTCATCTTATGTTCATCTGGGCGCAGGAGCCTCAGCAGAGTCTCCCAGACTTCCTTCTCCACATATTCCACAGAGGAAAGAGACTCTGTCCCTCCAGTGTGACCCAGGCCATCCCCTGGCATCCTCCTGGTGAGATGTTTCTAAGTGTCTGGCCACCCTGCCGAGGAAGCACATTTTGGCCGATTGTATCCAGGATCTTGTTCTTTTGGTCAAGACCCAGAACCTTTTACACAGTAGATGAGTTTTCAGATGATCCTAGAGACCTGAAATGCCCCAGTAGGATCTCCCAAGGTAAACTCTGGGTATTAGGCCTGACAAAGAGTGGTTAAAAAACCTCCATGGTGACCACAAAACTAAGGCCGGTGATGTCGCCCGGTAAGGTATCGTACCCTTGAGCCAGGCCTGGGGTTGTTGGGGTTTTGTCGACGTGCGCCCAGTGGTGGGGTTCATCCTTAATCCTCAATGAGGGGGCTTTTCCATCTAAAGAACTGCGGTTCTTGAACCGGTTTGGTGCCTGTGCCTCAGAACCTCGGTGTCTGGTTCTGTGCTGGCACAGTTTTCGATTAGTTGCGGAACCTAGTTGAGCGTCATCGCCGGTGGGTGTTGCTAAATGTGGAAGTAACGCTAGATGGCGCGAAGCCGGGGGTGTGTTTTGTCTTCCAC